>CM076570.1:1059081220-1059390535 GCA_034641835.2 Pinus albicaulis
GATTTGTTTAATTTAAGAAGAAAGGAGAATGAAAATGGTACACACGAGCTGTCGATGTGTTTAATTATAAATACCATCTCAGTAGGAGGCAAGGATCCAGAAACAATTCTGGTCTATTCCTTTGCCAAAATTGCAGAAATGAAATGTACAATGAAGTGCCAAGCAATCCCAAGTGTCCAACCCTGAAAATGACTGAGAAAGTACATGATATAGACAAGCCTAACTCCTCCCGATGCCTCTAGGGGTCGAGCTCATCATTCTAGGCGCTGTTTCAACCATATCTAAAGTAGGAACTGAAAAATAGGCAATGCAACAATTTGCCTCTATATTCTAGGAAACTGATCCATTCACTCACATTTCACCTTTTGATGAATGAATCTTCTAGAATGAGTAAAAATGTGCCAAAATTACATCATGATCATGAAATTATATCAAGTTACATCAAGAGTTTCATGAAAAAGTCAAACTGACCAAAACTAGGCGAAATTTTGAGCTGCTGAGTGAAAAATAGGCCAAATTTTCCTATGCGTCGCTCCTGAAATCTCTATGCGTAGCACAAGTTTGAGGCTGATTTTGAGGGCCTTCCCGAAGTCCAAATTGAGCACATGATAGCTCGTTGGAAAGCTCTGCTTGTCTACTTTCTAACCCAAGTGGAATTTCTGAATTTGGTTGCCATTTGCCCCTCCAAAAATCCAATCTCCCAACACTGCTTCCTGTGTGTCCAAAAAGTGGCAGAAAGGCCATTTTTAGGGTGTTTTTGACCCTTTAGGCAACCCAAAACTTGTCAAAATCCTTGGGTAATCCATAGGCATGCATAACTTTTGATGACAAATCCAGAAATGCAAAGTTTTCCTCCAGAAGAGCTGCCAATTATAAGCGCGCGCCAAGTGGCGCTACGCGTTGGGCAGAAAAATCTGTGTTAAGGCCCAATAATTCAAAATTCACAAAATTTTTCCAAAATTTCTTGAAATTTGGGCTGAATGTCCATCATCAAGCACTATGATGGGCCAAAGAAGCTTCGGCCAAAATTTGGAGTCTATCATGCCTTTTGCGACGCTTTAGTGCCCTCCTCAACTTAGCCTTCAGGATCTTGATTCGTGCCTTGCAAACATGATTTCGCGCCCAATAATGATTCGCCATGTGCCTCAACATGTTCTTTTCCTTGTTTGCCTTCTCCAACAACTTTTGGTCTCCTTGGTGCATGCAATTCAGTTGTGGTGTCATTGTCTCGGTCATATGATGTATCCGTCTCCATGAGAATTTGCAAGGTCTGTGTTGTCTTGTATGATAATGAGAACTTTGGTGTTTTGATTTGATTGCCAAATATATGTCAAATGGGAGGGAATATGGAGGAATGGGGTAATGAAAGTGATGGGCTATAATCAAGTGAAATTGTGAGTTTGAAAACTGTGTGTTGGGACAGCCACTTAACTTTTTTGGGATAACTTGGGATTTGAGGGAAATTCACAAATGATATGAGGACAATGGGAATAGGATAGGGATAATTGAGTTTAGGGATGTAAGGTGAAATGGGAAAAGGGCACTGTAGTGAGCAAATGAACAGCGAGGAGGGGAAAAACAAAGTGAGGGAAGTGGAAATGTTTGACACCCTAAACCAATCTTAAAATTCTAACTTCAAAACCCTAAGGAGCAATTCTCAACAAAGTGATAGGGTTTAAGCTTGGCATTCAAACTCTCATATTCAATCTCAATCAAGACCAAACATCTGTTAATGAACTTACTTGGAGCAAAGGAGACCAAATCGATTTGGATTTTTGAAGAAATGGCACAAATTTTGAGTTCTGGCCCAATGTGCCGCGACCACTGCCCAGTGCGTCATGCCTCTTCAATGCGCCGCGCTGGAACAAAATTACACGCAGAGGAGCGAGCCTATGCGCCGCGCCACTTGCCCAGTGCGCCGCGCAACCAGTTTCAACACAATCTGTCCTTCACACTTCTTTCTTCATGATTTTTCTTGGCTCATTCGGTCTCTTGGCATGCAAATGAATTTTTGAAACAATGAAAATATCTTTTATGCCAAAGATTTTAATTTTTGCTTCTTGAAAACCCACTTTTGTAATGTTTGAAAACTTTGGCACTTTTTCAAAAGAACTCTGTTTTGCTTGTCTTTGACTTTTGGATTGATGATGAGCTTTCGCACACTAAACCACCATAAATTCTGAGAAAAACTCCTCACTTGCAATGGAAAAAACTCTTAACTTACTTGCACACCACAGATTTGAGCACATTTGGAAAATTTGGAGAAGTTTATGGTGAAATTGGGCTTGCAGCTCTATGCGCCGCGCCACAAAACCCAATGCGTAGCGCCCTTTTGCAGGAGGCTTTTGGAGGCCTTCCCGGTGTCCAAATTGGGCGCGGGATAGCTCGTTGGAAAGCTTATTGAGTCTACTTTCCAACCCAACTGGTATTTTTCAATTTGGAGTTCATTTGCCTTGTCAAAAATCAAATCTCCCAAGACTGGTCAAAATGTGCAAAATGAGGTCACAAGCCAAGGCGGTGAGGTGTCAAGTAAGTGGGCCAATCCTTGAAGGTCTTCCTCAACTCCAAATTGAGCTCATGATAGCTCATTGGAAAGATATTTGTGTCTAGTTATCATTTGACTCATCAAGCAAGTCATTTGGCCAACCAAGCTAGGAGAAATCTTGATTTTCTCAAAGTCACTTTAGAGGCGCATCAATTCTCCTAAGGCAACTGTATTTTTGACATTTCTCTAGAACCATGACACCTGTGTAAAAAGTGAAGGAGGTTTTTCTTCTTTGGCCTATTTTGGACAAAAACCTCTCTCAGTTTTCCCAAATTCATCTTTTCTTGCTCAGAAAAATCATTGGAGTAAAACCTATCCTGATGTGTGGAACAAGGGATTTGTCGAAATGAAGCAAAATGAACGGGATAAGGGGCTTCTAAATTTTTGAGAAAATTTTGGGAAGTAGGGAGGGATGTTAGGAAGCAGGGGAAAGTGGAATGTCAGAGATTGAGTGAGGGGAAGGGGTCCAAAAGGGCAAAACACAGGCCTAGCCTAGAACATTGCCAAGTTGTAGCAAGAACTAGGGTTTGTGCAAAAATGAGGAATTTAGGGGATCTCAGTGATGGGAAGTGTTTAATAAGGTACATTAAGGATAGGGGAAAGTGTATGAACATCAGGATACAAGTTTTGCTGATGATTTGACCATCCAAGAGAAATTACCTACAAAACCCTAGGAGAGGGAAATGAACCTTATCTAGGCACAACTGAAGCATGAACAATGTGTAAAATGACCCATTGGAACCTGACATGATGATGACAACCCTCTGAATGATGGTAAATTCAGCTGAATGGTGACATGGACCGACATTTCGACAACTTTGACAGGAGTAAAAGCAAACCCTAGACCTAATCCCTAGTGACCAAATTTTACTTGAAGACTTACTGAAATGACAAAATTTGACCTTGACACCTTGAAATCACTTTGTAAGAGCATGTTTGATCACTGGAGAAAGGCTGCAAAGGCTGACACTAACATTGGCTCCAATGGGGATGGTAGCTCCTTGGAGGTGCCAAGAACTACAGATCTTTGGAAAGCAGACAGTGCCTTCATCCATTGGACAATGGAGTCAAAAACTCAAACTGAAAACCGACACAAACTAACTTAATAACAAGACTGAAAACTGACTCGCAAATAACTCAAACAACAGACACACCGAAACTGAAATCAGACCTTCAATTTTATAGCATCCAAACTTAAACTATGTTGAAACTGACTAGAATGACTCAAGACCTACTTAACTGAAATTTGTACTTACAAAGCTTTTTAATGGCAGCAGTCCATGAAGATTTGAGGGCTTCAAATCATGATGACAACCAACTGCTTGCTGATGGAATATGTACAATCATGTGTAGTGAGCCTTCCAATGTAACCAATTGAGCAGATGGCTACATACTGAAATTTGGCTCTCACTTTTCTCGAGCAGGTAGAACGATGTACATGTAGGCAACTCACAATAACCACTGAAAACAGGGCTTATGATAACAAACCAGGAAACATTTATCTTTTCTGATGCTTGCAAAAGAATGCCGAAAGGATCTTGAAAATCCTGAAGCACTAGTTGGTCTTGAGATCCAGCAGCAAAAATACAACTACTCGCTTCATTCTGATTTGAAGGAACAATTGATTGCCGAGTGATAGGAAGGCACAGAGAGGTATAAGCTTATGCCATCTGAGTGTTAGCTGTAAATTCCTTGACCATGAGAATTTCTGGCATATTGTCTCTCTCAAGCTCATATTCCTCAACTTCTTGGTCTAGGTCATTCTTAAACAGAAAACAATCTTCAAGATTATCAAACATGACAGCCTTATCATCTTCATGAAAGAAAATATTATCTGTTTGCTGATCTATAAAGCTAATTACAAGACCGTCATCATTTTCAAAAGAGGAAGAAGTTTCACCAACACTTTCTTGACCATGTGGGCAGTGCAAATCTGCTTTAGCTTGGGCTGTAACATGACCTTTCAGGAGTTGATCTATCTCATCTTCAGACAAAGGAGATAATGCTTTTTGTTTTCTTTTGCTCAAACAGTGATTGTCTTCATGAAATAACATTTTAAAACATGAAAAACCTGAATGATAGTCCTTAATTCCCTGATCTTCTGAAATTTGAAAACATTGTTGATCATCTTCATATGACATGGCAATCAAATTATCATTTATCACTGAGTTATTAAAAGAAGATTTTTCACTCACTTGAACAAAGATCTCATCTTGTTTTTCATGAACTGACTGAATTACCTCCTCATGAAGGCTTTGTTCTAATGAAATGAGAACATTTGGATCAATAACTCTGTCTTCTTCATTCCAGATGATCTCAACAACAGAGCTCTCCTTCATGGGATTCAACACAAGGTATTCTTGATCATCACGATATGAATTTAGATCTGAAATCGCTGACTTGACTTTATCACATTCTGAAATTGAAACTTGACTTTCTTGCATATTGTCTTCTTCTATGGACAGATTTGAAATAAAACCTTCTCTTTCATCATTTTCCATTGTATTAAGATCTTGATCCTGCTGCAAATTTTCCTGAGCATCTTGATGGGTATCCTCTAAGTTCTCTTTATGCTGCTGAAATGGATTTTCGTACAGAGCCTCCATGATGTCATCGTCCATGAAGTCATCATCTTCATAAACTTTTTCAAGATTTTCAATAAAACTATGAACATGGCTACAACAGTTTTGAACTAAAGTTAAGGATGGATAAGATTCCTTATACCTTTCAAAGAACATGGTATGAAAATCCTTTAAAGAGTAAATACAAGCAGGCGACAAGCTTTCATACCAAGATCGGGCTTCACCTTCCAGAGTGGCCGTGAATATCTTCATTAAGCAATCTTCAGGAAAATCAACCTTCAACTTGCGAATATGTATGTGAAATCTAACTAGATGTAAACCATTGCCTCTCAGGCCTCCTCGACTGATTCTACCATAGAGGCCAACGATAGACAATAACTCCCTATCATCATCTTTAAAGGTAGGCAAATTCCTTTGCCAATCTACCTTAGGAATTTTATTTGGAAAACCTGGAATGTGATCTCGGCTCATGGGAGCATACCTTCGATCCAGTGAAACCATTTTGATAACAATGAATTCACCAAGAAATTCCTCAGGCTACTGATTCTTGAAGAGTAGAGTCGCCATAAAAATTCTGAACCTTAGGATTCTTTGACACTGGAGTCGCCAGGTGAATTATTTCAACCTTGCTATGTCTGATCGTTGTCCACCATCAACCATCAGATATAACTTGATACATGTACTGGGGCAATTTGCAAGTCAAGTGTTACGTTTACAAACTAGACTGGAGATTGACTAAAACAACGTTTATCTACTTTTGCTAATGCAAAGCAAGAGTGTTTCGAAGGCTACCTGGCATAACTTCAGGCTCCGTCTGTAGCTTATAAAACGAATAACACTAACAAGCATACCATTTGATCCCCAGTATGGTCGTCACTATGTTATTGCCTAAATCTACCTAAGGCTGAAGGAAGACAGAGTTCAGGGTAACATCAAACCACGCTCAGTCTTGTAGCTAGCCCTACCAGAATAGGGGAGGGCTCTCTTCGGGTCAATCTCAGCGAAAAGTAATCAATAGGGGTTGAGATGACTGAAATAAAAGCTAATTTTAGGCTAGGTATATAAGTAAAGGAGTTTAAGTTTGATTTTGGGGGGTTTTGTTGGATCAAAGGGAAAGACAGTTTTGGGTGCGAGGATAAGGCCTAGCTTTGCAGAGTTCTGATTGGGGCAGGGAAGGCAATTGTTTTGATGCTTTAGGTTGATTGAATAGATGGATCAGACCAGTGAGGAGCTGAAGAGGGCAAGAGGATTTCAAGAGTCCTCCTCAAACAGATGAAAACATGGAAAATTAAACAAACTGAAGGCAGAGCAAAGCAAACTAATGAATTCTATCTTTATAACTTGTTTGTTCAATTTAAGAAGAAAGGAGAATGAAAATGGTACACATAAACATCAGTGAACTTACAATTACATGGAGAAAAATACCATCAAAACACAGAGCCACAAGGATCCCAAAGAGGGCTGCAAACCCTGGTCTATTCCTTTGCCAAAATTGCAGAAATGAAATGTACAATGAAGTGCCAAGCAATCCCAAGTGTTCAACCCTGAAAATGACTGAGAAAGTACATGATATAGACAAGCCTAACTCCTCCCGATGCCTCTAGGGGTCGAGCTCATCATTCTAGGAGCTGTTTCAACCATATCTAAACTCGGAACTAAAAAATAGGCAATGCAACAACTTGCCTCTATATGCTAGGAAACTGATCCATTCACTCACATTTCACCTTTTGGTGAATGAATCTTCTAGAATGAGTAAAAGTGTGCCAAAATTACATCATGATTATGAAATTACATCAAGTTACATCAAGAGTTACATGAAAAAGTCAAACTGGCCAAAACTAGGCGAAATTCTGAGCTGCTGAGTGAAAAATAGGCCAAATTTCCGTATGCGCTGTGCATGAAATCTCTATGCGTAGCACAAGTTTGAGGCTGATTTTGAGGGCCTTCCCGAAGTTCAAATTGAGCGCAGGATAGCTCGTTGGAAAGCTCTGCCTGTCTACTTTCTAACCCAAGTGGAATTTTTGAATTTGGTTGCCATTTGCCCCTCCAAAAATCCAATCTCCCAACACTGCTTCCTGTGTGTCCAGAAAGTGGCAGAAAAGCCATTTTTAGGGTGTTTTTGACCCTTTAGGCAACCCAAAACTTGTCAAAATTTTTAGGTAATCCATAGGCATGCATAAATTTTGATGACAAATCCAGAAATGCAAAGTTTTCTTCCAGAAGAGCTGCCAATTATAAGCGCGCGCCAAGTGGCGCTACGCGTTGGGTAGAAAAATCTGTGTTAAGGCCCAATAATTCAAAATTGACAAAATTTTTCCCAAATTTCTTGAAATTTGGGCTAAATGTCCATCATCAAGCACTATGATGGGCCAAAGAAGCTTCGGCCAAAATTTGGAGTCTATCATGCCTTTTGCGACGATTTAGTGCTCTCCTCAACTTAGCCTTCAGGATCTTGATTCGTGCCTTGCAAACATGATTTCGCGCCCAATAACGATTCGCCATGTGCCTCGACATGTTCTTTTCCTTGTTTGCCTTCTCCAACAGCTTTTGGTCTCCTTGGTGCATGCAATTCAGTTGTGGTGTCATTGTCTCGGTCATATGATGTATCCGTCTCCATGAGAATTTGCAAGGTCTGTGTTGGCTTGTATGATAATGAGAACTTTGGTGTTTTGATTTGATTGCCAAATATATGTCAAATGGGAGGGAATATGGAGGAATGGGGTAATGAAAGTGATGGGCTATAATCAAGTGAAATTGTGAGTTTGAAAATTGTGTGTTGAGACAACCACTTAACTTTTTTGGGATAACTTGGGATTTGAGGGAAATTCACAAATGATATGAGGACAATGGGAATAGGATAGGGATAATTGAGTTTAGGGATGTAAGGTGAAATGGGAAAAGGGGACTGTAGTGAGCAAATGAACAGTG
This sequence comes from Pinus albicaulis, assembly GCA_034641835.2. Classification (NCBI taxonomy): domain Eukaryota; kingdom Viridiplantae; phylum Streptophyta; class Pinopsida; order Pinales; family Pinaceae; genus Pinus; species Pinus albicaulis. The sequence goes on from CM076570.1 coordinate 1,059,089,276, forward strand.
AGGAGGGGCAAAACAAAGTGAGGGTAGTGGAAATGTTTGACACCCAAAACCAATCTTAAAATTCTAACTTCAAAACCCTAAGGAGCAATTCTCAACAAAGTGATAGGGTTTGAGCTTGGCATTCAAACTCTCATATTCAATCTCAATCAAGACCAAACATCTGTTAATGAACTTACTTGGAGCAAAGGAGACCAAATCGATTTGGATTTTTGAAGAAATGGCACAAATTTTGAGTTCCGGCCCAATGCGCTGCGACCACTGCCCAGTGCGTCGCGCCTCTTCAATTCGCCGCGCTGGAACAAAATTAGACGCAGAGGAGCGAGCCTATGCGCCGCGCCACTTGCCCAGTGCCTCGTGTAGCCAGTTTCAACACAATCCGTCCTTCACACTTCTTTCTTCACGATTTTTCTTGGCTCATTCGGTCTCTTGGCATGCAAATGAATCTTTGAAACAATGAAAATATCTTTTATGCCAAAGATTTTAATTTTTGCTTCTTGAAAACCCACTTTTGTAATGTTTGAAAACTTTGGCACTTTTTCAAAAGAACTCTGTTTTGCTTGACTTTTGGATTGATGATGAGCTTTCGCACACTAAACCATCATAAATTCTGAGAAAAACTCCTCACTTGCAATGGAAAAAACTCTTAACTTACTTGCACACCACAGATTTGAGCACATTTGGAAAATTTGGAGAAGTTTATGGTGAAATTGGGCTTGCAGCTCTATGCGCCGCGCCACAAACCCAATGCGTAGCGTCCTTTTGCAGGAGGCTTTTGGAGGCCTTCCCGGTGTCCAAATTGGGCGCGGGATAGCTCGTTGGAAAGCTTATTGAGTCTACTTTCCAACCCAGCTGGTATTTTTCAATTTGGAGTTCATTTGCCTTGTCAAAAATCAAATCTCCCAAGACTGGTCAAAATGTGCAAAATGAGACTGCCTCAAGGCAGAGTGCTGTTGCAGTCAACTTTTGAAGGTCTTCCTCAACTCCAAATTGAGCTCATGATAGCTCATTGGAAAGATATTTGTGTCTAGTTATCATTTGACTCATCAAACAAGTCATTTGGCCAACCAAGCTAGGAGAAATCTTGATTTTCCCAAAGTCACTTCAGAGGCGCATCAATTCTCCTAAGGCAGCTATATTTTTGACATTTCTCTACAACCATGACACCTGTGTAAAAAGTGAAGGAGGTTTTTCTTCCTTGGCCTATTTTGGACAAAATCCTCTCTCAGTTTTCCCAAATTCATCTTTTCTTGCTCAGAAAAATCATTGGAGTAAAACCTATCCTGATGTGTGGAACAAGGGATTTGTCGAAATGAAGCGAAATGAAAGAGATAAGGGGCTTCCAAATTCTTGAGAAAATTTTGGGAAGTAGGGAGGGATGTTAGGAAGCAGGGGAAAGTGGAATGTCAGAGATTGAGTGAGGGGAAGGGGTCCAAAAGGGCAAAACATAGGCCTAGCCTAAAAAATTGCCAAGTTGTAGCAAGAAACTAGGGTTTGTGCAAAAATGAGGAATTTAGGGGATCTCAGTGATGGGAAGTGTTTAATAAGGTACATTAATGATAGAGGAAAGTGTATGAATATCAGGATACATGTTTTGCTGATGATTTGACCATCCAAGAGAAATTACCTCCAAAACCCTAGGAGAGGGAAATGAACCTTATCTAGGCACAATTGAAGCATGAACAAGGTGTAAAATGACCCATTGGAACCTGACATGATGATGACAACCTTCTGAATGATGGTACATTCAGCTGAATGGTGACATGGACCGACATTTGGACAACTTTGACAGGAGTAAAAGCAAAGCCTAGACCTAATCCCTAGTGACCAAATTTTACTTGAAGACTTACTGAAATGACAAAATTTGACCTTGACACCTTAAAATCACTTTGTAAGAGCATGTTTGATCACTGGAGAAAGGCTGCAAAGGCTGGCACTAACAGAACCCAAGGTGAAGCAACATCTAGATGTGCTCCTGTGATCCATGACATTGCCAGCCCAATCAACATCAGTATATCCATGGAGTCTCAAACTCATAGCAGTGTGTCTCAGCCCATGGTTGATTGTGCCTCGAAGATATCTCAATAGATTCTTGGCACCAATCCAGTGAATGTGACGAGGATCAACCATATGTTGACTCAAAGTGTTCACGACAAAACATACGTCCGGGTGAGAGTTCACTAAGAACATCAGGGCCACCACATGTTGTCGATACTCGGTAGGATTTGCTAGCACGGGCACAACAACGTTTACACACAACTTCTTAAAGTTGAGTTCCATCGGTGTCGACACAGACTTACAGTCCACCATACCAAATCTCTCCAGCAGCTTCACAACATATTTTCCTTGAGAAAGGAAAATCTCGCCTGGCCTTTGCCAGACCTCCAAGCCTAGGAAGTAGTGCATCAGTCCTAGGTCCTTCATCTCAAACTCGGAAGCTAGCTCCCTCTTTCACTGATGAGTGAGAGGGTCAGCACCTGTCAGGAAGAGATTGTTGACATAGAGAGCCAGAATGAGAGGCCTTTCTCTATCAACCTTAAAATAAAGGTTCTGATCAACATTACTTTGAGTGAAGCCCAACTTCATCAAGTAGCTATATATCCTATCGTACCAAGCCTTGGGGATTTGCTTCAACCCATAGAGGGCTTTCTTCAACCTACATACATGGGTGTCTCTATCTCGGACTTTGAACCCCAGAGGTTGCTCCACATACACCTCTTCCTTTATAAAACCATGCAGAAAAGTGGTCTTCACATCCATCTGATGATGACTCCATCCTTGCGTTACAACAAGGGCAATAATAGATCGAATGGTGTTATAGCGGGCAACAGGTGCAAATATATCATCATAATCTATGCCTTTTTTTTGAGAGAAGCCTCGGGCAACAAATCTTGCCTTGTACTTTTCAATGCTTCCATCAGATCCATGCTTGATCTTATAGAGCCATTTCGAGGTGACAACAGATTTGTCCTCTGGTCTCGGTACCACTTCCCAGACGCCATTTTTCATAATGTACTCATATTTTTCGTGCATAGCATCCTTCCAAACTTGATGCTTTACGACTTTTTCAAATGATCCAGGCTTAGATTTTACAATCGTACTCATGGTTGCTAGATACCCTTGGTATCTCTTTGACTTCTTGCTTTCGCGAAATGTTCCCCTTGGGGCAATATGTCTCTCGGCATCTACGAGAGTATCCCTGAGCCATGAGGGTCTTCTCTTATTTGAAGGAGGTGGATCAATAGGATCCATAGGTCCTTCAACATCGGGCATCAGATCATCCTTCGGCTCTTCGTGCTTTCTTGCTTCTTCATCTTCTTTGTCTTCCTTGGAGCTAGGAAGATTTCTCACTTTCTTGAGGGCAACATTTTCATCGAAGGTGACATTGTGGCATATCTCCACTTCTCTTTGACCAGACACATAGATTCTATATGCCTTCGAAGTTTCACTGTAGCCCACAAACATTCTCTTCTTTCCAGAAGCATTCAACTTGCTTCTCTTTTCTTTCGGCACATGAAAGAAAACATGACAACCAAAAACTCTAAAATGAGAAACATCAGGTTTCTTACCAGAGAAGACTTCTTCGGGAGTTTTGGAGTCCAGAGCGGAATGCGGGCATCTATTTTGAACGTACACAGTAGTGTTTGCAGCTTCTCCCCGTAGAAACTTCGGAAGACCTTGGTCACATAGCATGGCGTGGGCAACTTCCACAATAGCCCTGTTCTTTATTTCAACAACACCATTTTGCTCAGGGGTGTATGTAGTTGTGGTCTCTCTCTTAATGCCAACTTCTCTACAAAAGTCATTAAACTCATTTGACTCATACTAGGTCCCATTGTCGGTCCTCAAAACTTTGATTTTCTTCTCAGTTTGATTTTCCACCAAGGCCTTGGAGGTACGAAACCATTTGAATGCTTCGTCCTTCTTCAAAAAATATATCCAGGTCTTGCGGGAGAAGTCATCTGTAAAAGTCATGTAATAGGAACATCCTCCCAAGGATGTCTCGAGTAGCATACCAGATAAGTCAGATTGTATCAAATGCAAGATATCAGTTGTCTTTGTGACACTTGAGGGGAATGGTCCCCTTGTATGCTTCCCTTTGGCACAACCCTGACATATACCTTCATGATCATCTCTAAATTCGGGCATCCCTGTCACCACCTTCCTTGCTTCGGGAACTACTTTGTAATGAAGGTGTGCAAACCTCTGGTGCCATAACTCTGTTTGAAGAGTTGTATCACATGACATAGCCCCCAATGGACTTCCTCCAACCTGGTAGAGTGTGTCAACTCTAAAACCAATAGTAGAGCTTCCTTGAAGTTCTTCTTCCAAATACGTACCTTTCCATCAACGAATGCCACCTTGAACCCTTTGTCTTCCATTGTCGAAATGGACACAAGGTTCTTCTTCAAATCAACTACGTACAACACATCTTGTAATCAGAGGACTTGACCTTGAGATAGATGGAGGGTCACAGTCTTTGTCCCTTTTACGGGATAGGTGGCATTATCTCCAAGGATAATTTCTAGATTGGTATCCTTCTCAACCAAATCAGAGAAGGCTTCTTTATAGCCAGTGAGGTGCCTTGAAGCACCACTATCAATCAACCAGACATCCAGGGTGTCGGGAGGAGATGCAGCAGAGAGGGCAGATACAAGAATAAATTCATTTCTCTTATTATCAACAACATTAGACTCATCGTACCTAGAATTTCTTGACCTCTTGAAAGGTTGCCCATTTCCACTACGATCAGAGGGAGCCTTCCTTTTTCCTTTAAACCTGTTGTTCCTGCCATAAATTATCACTTCCTTTTCCATTAGAGGGATAATCTCTCTCCATCATTCTTGTTTCCTCTTGAGTGCATCTCGTCAATATTTCGTCAAAATCAAGAATCACATTATTATTAAGAATAGTGGTATTGAATACATACCAATCATGGGGGAGACCTCTAAGTGCAATAAGAACCATCTCTCGATCAGATATTGCTTCCCCATTAGCTAGCTAGGAGGTTATTCCTGATTTCAGTGAGCCTCATAAAATAGGATTGAATAGATTCATCCTTGCCCTTCTTGATATTCTTCAATTGATTCTTGAAGAAGGATTTGATTTGCATTGTTAGCCCTGAACATGCTCACTAGCTTATCATACATATCTTTAGATGTGTTCAGCTCATAAATGTAAGCAACCAAGTGCTTATGAATAGAATTCCAGATAATCATCTTTGCTTTATAAATGTAAGCAACCAAGTGCTTATGAATAGAATCCCCCTTTCTATATTTCATCTTTGTGGCAACAACTGCATTTGATGGAGGCTCTTGAAACTTCCCCTGCACATAGTCCATGACATCTTGATCTTCTAGAACCAAATCCAATGACATTTTGTCGAGATTTTGTGTATTTGGGGTAGCATCAGTTGAGCCCTAGCTCCCAAATTTTGTGGAGGGACTAGAGTACACTTGATCTACAAGACCCAGAAAGGGATTTGGGAAATTTCATAGTGTTTGGGAGATATTTAATTAATTAATTATTTTAATATATTTCCTAAGTCTAAACTTAGGAAAATGAAATAATTAAAGTTGATTAAATTAAACATGTGATGAAATTGTCTTAAGTCACACGGATCAAGCTTTTTTTTAATCTTAGCCATTGATTCAAGATCTGATCATGGTCGTTGGTTTCCCGACGAGAAAAGTATAAAGGAAAGGCTTGGGGTCATTTGTAAAGACACACAGAGACAGAGCACTGAAGCTAAACTGAGATTCTAGGGCGGGTTTGCTAAGAATTCTCAGAAGTGTTTCAGCTACAGAGAGAGGAGTTTAGACAAAGGAGATGATCTGATCCTAGTGTCTAGAATCAACAAGAGACAGAGATCAGCTTAGAGAGGCAACGCAGAGAAGCAGGAGACACAGAGGTAGAGAGGGCAACAACTACGTAGCGTAGGGCCAACTTCAGCTACACAGGTGCTGTGCAGTCCCTTTCCAGGCCAGCGCTGAGGGACACAGGGGCTTCAGGGGCAGCGCTGGGGTTTCTTGGGCCTAATTTTTGTTAAGTTCTGTAAATCCCGTTTGAGGGTGTGGATCGGTCATTATTTTGGCTTCAAAACAGTTAGTGAGTTGCAGATCTATTTTATCTCCGTCGGGTTTTCCAGATCTGGAACCCAGATTTGCTGTATTCAAAAAACTCTTAATAATAAAACCCTCCAGCAGCCAGCAGACCGGTTTTCCCGCATTGGGTTTTTCCGGGGACTATTTGTCCAGAAAATCACTGTGTCACTTTGTCTATGTGTGCATTTACTTTTTCTAGATCTGAATTGGTGAAAGTCTGTTATGTGTTTTGCTTCAATATTAATCTGAAATTTTCAGTTAATAACTTAATTAAGTAGGAGGAGAATAACCAGATCTAACAGTAGATTTCTGCATTAGTGTAACATTCATAAATTTTCACATTGTATCAGAGCAATTGCAGATCTAGGAGGGTCACCAGCAGGAGACTGAATGTTCTTACTGCAGAAAGCAGCAGGAAGAGCAGCGGAAGGGCAGATTTGAAGGGACAACGCAGTTTTTAGAGAGGCAGAGTTACGCAGAAGGTAGGGTGATGTAGTCTCCCAGCAGGCCCACACACTTACTGCGCAAAGGCAGCATAAAGACAACACTGGGATTGTTTGAAGCCAGCCAGTGTGACTCAGCTCTGAATCTATCAAATCCAGAAGAGCTTGAAGCATAGCTGCAGAAATTTAGTAGGTGCTGGTGGGGTTAAATTTCTGAAGTTTTCAGATTTTTAGCCTAAGCACAAGTGACAAACAACTAGAGGAGATCAAGTTCTCAGAGTGTTTCTAGCCAAAGAAACTTGCAGATTGATTAGAGGATCAAAGAGAGCTAAATCATTGTTGATTTGGCAGATTTCCAATAAGGGAATTCAGTTGTCAGAGGGAGCAGAAGGTGCCTGTTTTTCCAAGGGCCTTAGATCCAGTTCTCTAGCAAATAGAAAGGGAAGCTTCAGCGCATTTATGAGCAAATGGCTCTTCATGGACTACGTGATCAGGACAGGTTGGATGGCCTTTCCAACTTCTTAGTTTGGAAGGCTAGGATCCTGATAGTCCTAGAGACATACCATCTAAGAGACCATGCAGAGCAAACTCTAGCCACACCAATGGATGCAGATCTCCTAAGGAAGCATAATGAAGCTACTGGACATGCCAAGCGGCTGATCATGGATGGAATTAAGGACCATATTGTCCCACACATAGCTGAAAAGAAGACAACTAATGAGATGTGGAAGGCCTTAACTTCCCTATATGAGGGAAAGTTTGTCCAAAGGAAGATGCTGTTGGAGATTCAGATGAGGTCATTCATGATGACCAAGGGAGAAGACATGGAACATTTCCTCTTCAAATTGCAGTCGATCAGAGATCAGTTGATTGCAATGGGTGCTAAAGTGGAATATGATGTGATGGGCAGGAGCTCTCAATGTAATCACAGATGAGTGGGAAACGTTTGTCCAAAGTATCTTGGGCAGAGTGGACCTCCCAGATTGGGACAGCTTGTGGGCAATTCTGCGTCAAGAAGAACTCCGCAAAATCACCAAGAAGCAGTACAGCTTTGGATTGAGCAAAGTGAATAAGGAAGATAAAAAAGATGCAACCTTGGCATCAAAGAGGCAGCAGGGAAAGAAGAAGAAGGATCTATCAAAGATCAAGTGCTTCTAGTGTGGTGAATTAGGACACTTCGCCAACAATTGTCATCGGAAGAAAAGAGACAAGGAAGCTTCTTCTTCCAAGGCTGCTGTGGCGGATGATGGGTTGGAAGATGATGCAACCATGAGTGCTCATGAACCACGAAAGTGGGGCGACATGGATCTGTAGAGGAGCTACAGAATGTAGGGTGGGATCTTTGAGCAACTCATCTCTTGGATCACATGCGAGCTACGACAACCTTAAGACAATAGCGGGACAAGTGGAGCAGTGGGTGCATAGATCACGGATAAAGCAGAGGCAGATCTGAAGGCTGGAAGGAGCAGTGCAGTGTAGATACAGCAGTAGCGTAGAGGCAATAACAACGTAGGGGTTGATGTGACTTCAGCAACGCAGAGCAGAGTTGCTTACGGAGAGTAGAGTTGCAGCAACGTGGAGGCTTTAGAAGGACAACGCAGCACGACAACAACGTGAGGGATTTCAACACAAGGGGCTGATGTGACTTCAGCAGTGCAGAGGGAGTCTGCTTACGCAGTGTAGAGCTGTTGCTGTGCATCATCCTTCAGATGCCAGCATAGATCAGCAGCTTATGGAGCTTCAGTGATGAGGATGTAGCCCAACTAACTTGTCTGTCAAAGATTGGGCAGGAGATTTAGTTGTTTCTCTCAACAACTGAAGTTGCAGTGCAATAGATCAACAGTGGCAGCGTTATGAGCAACATAGATGCAACAAATTGAGAGGAAGTTGCAGTACAGATGTTGCAGTGGCAGTGGCAGAGTCATGGGCAACAATACAGAATGGAAACAACAGTGCAGAGTTGAGTGGCAGTAGGCCAAGCATCACCAACACAGAACTAGTGCCCAAAATCTTGTAATGCATAATGTGATGTATTGCTAGAGCACACTCTTGATGCTAAGAGGGAGTGTTGAGATTTTGTGTATTTGGGTTAGCATCAGTTATGCTCTAGCTCCCAAATTTTGTGGAGGGACTAGAGTACATTTGATTTACAAGACCCATAAAGGGATTTGGGAAATTTCATCTGGTTTGGGAGATAATTAATTAATTAATTATTTTAATGTATTTCCCAAGTCTAAACTTAGGAAAATGAAATAATTAAAGTTAATTAAATTAAACATGTGATGAAATTGTCTTAAGTCACACGGATCAAGCTTTCTTTTAATCTTAGCCATTGATTCAAGATTTGATCATGGCTATTGGTTTCCCAACGAGAAAAGTATAAAGGAAAGACTTGGGGTCATTTATCAAATGGGATTTATCATGTTCGAGGTGTTCATGCCATTCAGATTTCATCATTAGTTGACAATTTTGTAAAAGATGTAAACCCATTCTGCATGTTTATAATGTGAATGATCTTAGTAAGACCATCATGTATGTAACAACCTATGTAAGCCTAGTATTTTGGTGATGATTTCTATTCTAGGAGGCTTTTTGTTTTACTGATTCATTTGTGTTTCTCGACAGAAATGATTGGCAAAGTTTTCCCCTCCAACCTCACTCTAAAGATAGGGTGGATTTTGTCGTCAAGAAACTAAGTAAGTCCTAGTGTTTTCTATCGAGTCTTTGTAAAAGTAGTTTGAGAATAATCCTAGTTATTTGGCTAGATTATTTTTTTACAAATTACTTGGTCTGCTAGATCATGTTTTGAGTCGCATAATTGGGTAGCTATTTGAGGGTCTATTACGAATGAGTTTTCACCCTTCATGTGTCAGATTGTATTATCTTGATGCAAAATATTTTAGTGCATGGTCCCTCATAGTTAGACACCATGGCTAAAGTATTAGAGGGTTGGAAAAATAAGTAATCCCCTCACGAGTCAATTAATTAAATTTTTTGGCCAAATTAATTTAAAAAACCTAAGCCAGAAATTTTATTAATTTTATGTCTTAAGTCGAATTAAATTATTCAAAGGCTAAATTCGTGGGTCTATAAAAAAAATTTTAAACGTCCCATGCCAAGGGAATATTGAAAATTTTGAGAAATTTTGGACCCATAGGTCTTGATAGTTAAGTTAAAGTCATTTTTTTGAGGTAATTAACTCAAAAATATTATTTTTGAGTTAATTAAAAAGGAATTAATTGAAAATTTCAAAATTCCTCAAAAAATAATAATTTCGACAGATGAGATTAGAAGATAATCAAATCCTTTTCGACGGTCGAGATTACTTTGATGGGGTTCAAACGAACTAGCCGTTGGAGATTTTACTTATAAATTAGAGGTTAGTGTCAGTGCGATTTTTTCATCCGATCTTTTGATTGTGTACTTGCTCTTGAAGCTCTCCTGTACTACTTTTCTGGAATAATACAAAGGAAGTCTTTGGGGTTTTATTTGATGGTCGTGTTCCTCTTCAAAATTTTATGGTGAACTTGTTCTTTATATTTTGCTGGTGGTTATTGCAATGAATTGTTGATTAATAACTCTTGTAGAGTAATCTATTGCATAGGTATCTTGCTTTGGTTACTGGATCTAGGGTAAGAATTTTGATTGGATTGAGTTAGCAGGTATCTCTAACTCTTGAAAATTTCATTTTTATCTTATTTCTTTATTGATTTAATGGATTTAGAATTGGGCATTTGGGGAAGTCCTCGGCTGGACCAGCTGACTCCCAAGGAAATAAGCTCTGAAGAGCTCTCCGGATCTAATTCCCCAAGCTTATCTTAAGTTTTCTTTTTGTAGGATTTTTATAGGGCTTGTGCCTAAATAAAAGAAATTATCTTAAATTTTATTGAATGTAATTTTAGATCTAGCTAGTAAGAGCCTTAGATCTTCAGATCTGGGAGCGAAGTCGGACTTACACTCCTTAGATTTGACAGATTTGCATATCTTGTGCACAGATCTGTATTTTTAATTGTGTGGGCATTTAGAATTTTTTTTAGTTTTTTTTAACTTTTAACTTGGTATCGTGGTTTCATTTTTGATTTTTTGCATGTGTTGGGTTTCTGGGTTCCTTGTTTCTGATTTCGTGCAGGTAATATTGAGAATTTTTTCGGGGTTTTTTTAGGATTTGAGCCAGATCTAGGCCTTGGAGGGTAAGATCTGGTCTTAGGATCAAATTGTTTGCAGATCTGGGCGGGATCTGGCCACAAAGTATAGATTGCAGGTGCATTCATTTAAACCCAAATTTTATCTTTGATTCTGCTGGTTAAAACTCTGGGAAAAGTCGAAATTTGTGTGCACCAGTGTGTACCTGCATTTTTGTTTGTCTGTGAGTACCCTCTGTGTGCTTCTCATTCCTCCACGCAACCCTACTCTCGATTTTTTGCTGCATCCTTTCCGCATTCTCCCTGCCATCTGCCATCTCCATCTGCGTCTCCTTTTTTCCTCTGCGTTTTGCTGCCCTCTTTGTCGTTTTCCTGTCTGCTGCCATTTCCATTGCAGATATTCACTGCTCCTCGTGCTGCCTCTCTCACGCTGCCCTCGCTGCTCCTCTTCTCATTTCCGCAGCTGTCCTTCGCTGCCATCTTCTGCCTCTGCGTTTTTCCTTGCCGGCTTCTGTCCGCAGCTCATCCTCCTCACTGCTCAAAACCGTCCCTCATCCCACCTCAATTCGCTGCGCTCTTCGTCCGCTGCCATTTCTCCTCTCCCATCCACTGAGTGCTCTACTGCCCTCATTTCTTCACGCTGCCCTCCTTCCTTCTTTGCTTTCGCTCCCGCTCGTTCTCATACTCCTTAACCTAAAATCATATCAAACAAACAAACATAACATTTGACTTTATTTCCTTTAAATTTTTTTTTTTTATGAGGTTCGATTTTCATTTTTAATTTGGCTTTGGATCTTCCTTTAAGTTTTAAAATAAAAATTTCTAAATCGACTCCTAACTTTTGAAAAAATTCAGAAGTCAAAATTTTTATTTTACTTTTAGCTTTTGTAAAAAAAAATAAAAATATTCAAAGTCTCTTTTTACTAACTTTAATTTTTATTTTTTTATTTTTTATTTTTTTAAATTGGTTTTTTAATTTCTCTTGACTTAAACATATTTTTTTTATTCTTGTTTTATGAAATATTTGAAAGTGGTTTTGTGTCCATAGGGTCTTTGGGGATTATTATTAAAGCTTTAAAATTCTAAGCTCAAAGGACATTTTTTAAGAGAAGAAGTATACATTTCTCTATAGTCAAAAGTAAAACAAAATTTGTTAACATCTCTAAAGTTTGACTATAGGGATAATTTAAATTTTCTCGATTGGAATACTTTAGGAAAATCATTTGAATATGGAAGTATTTAGCATTTAAATTCCATGGTTCTTTCATGATAATCGCTTTCGAAATTTAAAGTGATCAAGTCTCGCATCTGGTTTTGAATATTTCGTACTTAACATCTATTAAGATTGGTCATCGTTTAATAAGCTTCAATTGTGGTTTTAATTACTTGAATTAATATCTATTACACATTGAACTTTTGGATTTTTTCAAGTAATGGAACTATGGTAAATTGCATGTTTTTTGTTTCTTAGATTGAATATCTCTAATGCATTATCTCGAAGGTGATATTGAAGGATTATGAAAATATTTTGTTATCTTTGAGCTAGAATCGCATTGGAATACTAAGCTTATGTTTAATTGGAAGTTATATTACATTGTTGAAAACACTTATCTTTCTGTTTGGTAAATTGAACATTTATTTGAGTAATTAAACACTGTGGTTGTGGCTTAAGCGTTTTGCTCTCATTTCATGCGTTCGCATTTTAGATTGGATTGGCATGTCATAACATGATGGTTGTCCATTCTAGCAGCAGTTATCTATCAACTACTTGATCCTAATTTCATAACGAGATAATTGACTCCATAAGGCACCGGTATCAAACTTCTAATCTAATCAAATCTGTTAAATCTCGTTAGATCTAAAACAAGTACTTCGTCACTTGACTGTGTCTCCCGAATTGGTTGGTCTCCAACTAGTTCTCTTCTATTCCATTCCTATAGGGTCTACCCCCCTTGGTCTGCAGGGAGACAACGTAAACAGAGAGATTGGGGATTATGGTGACAGCCCCCAGTTTGAGCTGTTGTTGTGGTGCCTAGACATTCTGTGCGACAAAAGGTTCATAATCAACAAGAGACTCATACTCAACTTCAACCTCTTGCTAGGGTTTTGTCACAAGCTACGTTGCATGGGTTCTCGAACCCAGGGGTGGGGTTCTCGAACCCAAGAACTAGATTCAGGTACGGGTTCTTCCGAAACGAACCCATAAGAATCGGATTCTTCGTTAAAAAATTTGGGTGCTTTTGACGTTTAGGGTACTTGGAACCCCAAAATTGGGTTTTTTAGGGTTCTTTGTTGAACGATTTTTGAAATAAAAATTTAAATATAAAAAATTCATGGAAATTCAAAAGGTGAATACATAACCAGTAAAACCTAAAATTGCTTCACTCTTTAATGACGACATTTCGTTTGAGACAACAACCATTTAGTTTGACTATTGAGACGACAAGCATTCCTTGGTGTGTTTGGAGCATTCACTGGTGTGTGTGCCAGCGACTGGAGGTTCCCACAGAGACACAATCCACAAAGATGCAATCCTTGCTTGAAGATTCACAGGTATCTCTTGAAGATTCATCATGCAACATGAATTAATTCTAATTTATGTGTGTTCAAACTTCAGTGTTTGCATAACAAAAATTGTAAATTAAAATTTAATTCTAAATGCTAAATCAACCGGTGATGTCAAAGATGGGAAAGCTTCCTTATGACGAGTATTAGAATCCTGAAGAAAACACAATAAACAGTGTATTGCCATATACTGCGATTCCAAACTCTTGTTTTTCTACTGTCCACATTCTCTCATGGCCAACTGACATCACTTGCTTTTTTAATCACTCTTTCAATTGTGTTTTTTTTTTACATTTTTTTGCCAAGAATGTAACTTTTGGCCTTCTCTTTCCCTACCCAGAGTTTCGAGCGAAATTGGCTTGGGGCTAGACTTACAAGTATGTGTAAACTTCAATTTTTACTTGATATCAAACTAGAAATGTTGAAATTTCAATGTAAATGTTGAATGTTCAATGATGTGCATGTTTAAATCTTTAAAGTTTAAATCATAAATATTTTAGTTATACAAATTCACACACACACACACACACATACACACACACACACACACATATACCCCAGACGAACCCACGCACCTTGTTTCAAAAAATGACGCCGCCGTCCCCATTCCCGTTCTCGTCCCCGTCCCTGTCCCCATCCTCACGTTTCCCGGCAACATAGGTCACAAGCCCTTAGACTCCATCTTCGAGACACAAAGCCTTAAATATCAACAATTCAATCAAATAACAATTCTACTATGCATCTAAGGTTTCATCTGTATGCTTTTACATGTTAGACTACTACAAGGTTTTGTTGCAAACCCGAGACTTTTTCATCAAATTTAAATCGTATCAATAATCGAAAATAATATTATCATATCCTAGAATATTAATCTTCTAACTAGGGCTTTGTTACAAACTCTAGAATTCACAAACTAAAACATGAGTATCAACAATTAGGTTAACATACTCGCATATACGTATTTAGGATTCATTTCACATCAATATCTACTAGATAAAACCAAGGCACAAATATCAATACATCAAAGTTAGATATACAACAATTTTCACCAGGCTAGGGTTTCGATCAAACATACGAACATACACCTAGGGCTTCATTCCTAGGATCTTACTATAAATATAATAAGGGTTTTGCTCATAAACCCTAATTCACTAAACCCTAAAGATCTAGGGTTTCAATACATAACTTAGATATTAACAGAAAACCCTAAAGAACTAGGGTTTCTATCATAACAATACCAAAGCCCTAAACATCAAGCGAATATGATTTCTAGACTTCATCAACAACCCTAAGTAGACTATAGTTTTATAGTGAACCCTAAGGGTTAGGGTTTCACAAGAATGATCAAATGATAATATAATGAGGGTAGATTCAATCTAATGATTAATCACCCTTAACAAGAATCTTTACGATTCAAAATCCTAGACATAATGATGTCAGTAATGTAAAACAAATTTCAAAAGAAGAATGATCGTGCCTTTTACGTGAAGAGAATTTTATAGCAAATCTTATAGTCTAAGACATACCTTGAGTTGTTCATTAATAAACCTTGTCATACATCAGATATTAAAGGGAAAAACTTCTTCCATGCTTCAAGTCTATCCTTTGAAGTCTCCTCCATAACCTTTGAGCGTTCATCAAGCTTTCCTAACCAGGTAAATATAAAGAGAGGTTATTAGTATAAATAAGTCTTGATATGAGAGGGAAATAAAACATAAAAAAGGAAACAAGAAACAAGATACTTATCTTTTTGATAAAATGGTGAAGGCTCCCTCTTAATTCATTCTTTGAGGGATACCTACAACTTATCAAAAATTCAAAAATGTTCTAAGAAGACATGTTAGACCTACAAACTCTAGAAATCAAAACATAAAAGCAACCAATTTAAAAATAGAAGACTAAGAAGGATAAGAGAGAGGGGACTTACTAGTATAAATCCTTGACTTTCGATTCTTCAGTCTTGCTCTTCTTAGGTGGAGCTTCATCGACAACATTCACTTGTTCTCTTTCTCTCTTCCCATTCCTTGGATTCTCCGGACATTGATTGTTATAATGACCCATCTTCTGGCAATTGTAGCATTCATCTTTGATAGGTCTACTTTCTTCTTTGGTTCTTTGAACTTCTTGAAGGTTCCCTTCTTCTTGTGATGAGCATAATAGGCATTTGAGATGTTCTCTTCTTCATCCTCCTTGATGTTTAACAATGATATTCGTGCTTCTTCTTGACTACATGCATTCAACATTTGTTCAAATGTTGGAGTATCCTTCCAATTGTTGATTACTGATGCAAAAGCACTCCAAGATTTTGGTAGACGGTAGACCTAGAAGAGTAGTAATTACGAGCTCTATTTTTGTGAAATTTCATCTTATTGCTTGTGGTTCATCTTTGATTCTAGATACCCTTATAAAGTAGGATGCCACAATATCGTCTTTCATCATCTTGCCAATTCTTAATTCATTCTTGAGGCTTCCTATTTGACCAATGTTCTTCATGGTGAATAATTTGGGGAGAGCCTCATACATTTCTTGAGCGGAATCTATGTTGGATATGTATGGAATGAGGTTGTCTTTTATTCCATCCACTTAGGTTCATGGCCAAAATTTCAGTTTCCCTGAACTTTACTTCCTCTGTTTCATCTGTAGGCTTCTTGATTTTTGCTTGAACTAGATCCAAAAAATTGTTCTTTACAAAGATGAGATCTATCCTCTTTTTTAAGGGCATGTAGTTGGAGGCTCCTTCTAGTTTGTTTTCTCCCTTCATTGAGTTTGACATAGTTCCTGTAGATAGTAGACTTCTCTTTTTATATAATCCTTTTTCCTTAAAATGACCTTCCTTCAATCTCCTTTTCTTGAATAGATCTTCAAGGTTCCTTTTTCCTTCTTCCTTTCATCGCTCTGAAACCATGTTAGAAAATTAGAAAGACATAAATATTTTCTTATGTTGATAATTGCTTGTGATATTATTATGTTCTCATTAGCTTCTTTATGTTTTTCCTTTATCTTCTTCTCATCAAACATTTATCTAGACAAAAACATGAAGATCTTGGACACTAGATGTAGGTGCTCAGCTAGGGCTAAAACCCTTATATAGGGGAAAACCCAGTGAAAAACTCTTCCTTCAGTAGATTCAAAATGAGATAGACCAAGACATTAACCAACAAACCTTCCTCGTTCACCAAGTCACCCTTCCAAGATGATACAACAACTTTCAATATTCTCCTTTTGTTCAACAGTGATAGCCCAACAACAATCCAGAAATTTCGGCCCCAACCTCTTTAACATTTCGGTCCTGCCCGCACTTATGAAAGTTTTTGGCTTGCCTACACTTTTCGGCGCTTCTCGGTCTGCGTGCATATTTCGGCCTGCTTGCACTTTCGGTCTGCCTACACTTCTCAACTTGCTTGCGCTTCTTGGCTCACCTGTAATTTTTGGCCTGCCTGCACTTTTTGGTTTGCCTACACTTTTTTCCCTGCTTGCACTTCTGTAATTTGACTTTCTTATACTTCTAAAATTTCGACTTGCCTTTATATGGGTGTTTCTACGCCTTAATTAGGCCGACTTGGTGGAGGAGGCCTAGAAGACCTAAAATATAATAAAATAAATTTCTTTCTTAACAAGAGAAGCCTAAGAAGGGTCTTTTACATTATGACATGGACAAGGACACTTGACATAAAACCTAGAAGCCTGCAATGGAGGCTATGACCTATAAATAATTGACCCAAGCATGAAACCCATACTTTAATAAGTCGATCTCTCAATAATAAAAATATCTTTTTATTTCTTTTGATAATTACATTATATCATGACTCAAATATAATTATGAAGACCGACACTAGTTACATTCTTCAACAAATAGGATTGATGTCCTAGGTCAAGCACTTGAATATGGATAAGGAGAATGTTGCATTGAATAAGCATCCTAGACGAACATTCTTGGAGTCATGCAATGTGATAGATTAGGGTGAAAATCCTAGGTCACATAGACTTGAAAAAGTATGGTCCATGTTACCCACCACCTGTGGGTAGTATATATAGGAGAAAATTTTTCTCCCAGATGGTCCTCAGCTGATAGCTAGTAGCCCCTTGCAACCACCAGATAATTCGATGTGCCATTATCTCTACCACTTAAGCCAACCATGTGGTCCCTCACCCACTTGTTCTGATTGTATGTTTGAAGGTGGGCCTCCCGACCCTGAAGGTATGGCTTTTTCATTGGTATAGTTGAGTAATTTTCCTTACTTGTCATGGGCATTTTTGGGCATGGATTGGTGGGGGGATTCAGCGGAAAGAGTGGGCTAAGTCTGTACTTTTGTCTCCATTGCTCGATTTGGTGGTTAGTCTTGTATGTTAGTCCCGTGGGATCCCCTTTACTGGCCATTAGCTTTAGGGTGGACACTACATGGGAAATCCCGATTTTGGTTGTGTGGTCTTGCTCCCCAACACATATACATCATTCCCTTCCACTTATTTTAGCCCCATTCATCTCTTTTCCCATTTGGGAGCACATGGGAAAAGCCCACTATGGAAGGGCATGCCACTATAAAGGGCCTCGTTGATTCCATGACTTGTAAGATCTTTTACTTGATTATTCTAATGATTTGTTGTATTGGAAGGCAAGGGGACACATTGGATCTTATGCTGGATTGTAGGTGGGTTTCCATTTGGGTCTTGGTCTCCCTATATGAGGTCCTAGCCCTTCAGAGGGCCACAATGGCACTTGTAGGGTGATTGTTGAGAGACATGGGCCTCCACCATAGCAGATAGTATTTCATGGATCCTCAACATGACTCGTTGGTTGCTCATGTTCCACCTTTCGGATGAGGATGATGCCCCTGGTTCACCATGCCCAGCTGACGCCACACTTGCACCATACACTTGGTAGATGTTCTAGGGTCCAGATGAGGATGTATCAAGGTTTATGTTGTCATCTTAGCCCTTACAAATGGTTTACAGGCATTTTCAATGCACTTGGAACCCATGAAGATGTCCTGGTGCCCCTCACCCCACTTGGGAGCACCACAGAGATTTGCTTGGAAAACAAGGGGCCAACCCCTTGTCCACTATGCTTGAGGTCCATTCTAACATCATGACACACTCAGGACTTCATTAGGTGATCCATGTGGATATTGGTGGTCACCCGCCTATTCCACTTGGGGTCCCACCATTGTCTCTTTCAGTTTTTCAGTTTCGGCACAACTTACTATTTTTAGCAGTTTTTCGGGTCCTGAACTTTCGGAGCCATTTTGAGGCCCTAAACGACGTTTTTTGGGAAAACGGAGAGCAACATCGGTCCATGGATCGAGCAACGACCGATATTGCTCGTTCAAAATTTGTAGTCCTCGGATAAATCTTTCTAACGAGGTATGGTACGTGTCAAACAGTGATCGTATGCCAAAGTTACGCCCCTGGGAAGTTGAAACACCAATTTACCCAAACAGGGCCCATAGTTTTGGCGCTTCATCTCCTAGGGTTAGGGTTTTGGCTGTTTAGGATTTCCCATTTTACCCAAACGGGGCCCATGGTTTTGGTGCTTCATCTCCGAGGGTTAGGGTTTTGGCCGTTTAGGATTTCCCATTGTTTCTAAATAATAAATAGGCCCTTGAGCCTCATTGTAACTCTCAGTTCAGAGGCCTGTAGCCGCCACATCTCTTCTCAGATATAGCTACCAGCGCCCTAGCTAGTTTTATTTCCATACTGTCTGTAAGCAAATTTCAGTTCTTTGATATTAATGAAATGAAGTGTTATTTCCGCTGCATCTTTGTATTTATGGTTATATGTTTATTCTGTTGCGTTCCTGCATAAATCTGGATTAGTGGTATCAGAGCGGTTTGCTTTTTCTCGATCTTTCTTTGCATGTCCCCAACGAGGTCGGGGTATAAGGAGTTAAGACTCGATCTGGTGGAACCTTTGCAAGATCAGCCTCGCAAACCCTGACGGACGCCCATGGGGGACGAAAAGAAAGATGAGGGAATAGGAGATCCTATCAAAATATTGCTCGAGGAGGCCCTCGAAAAAGAGACTAGGACGGTATCTGATCGTCTTCGAGCCCCCAACTTTCGTTCTTGATTAATGAAAACATCCTTGGCAAATGCTTTCGCAGTGGTCCGTCTTTCATAAATCCAAGAATCAAAGGAACGCGATGATGGATAACTTTGCCCAGATCCTTCAACGACTGCCCACTGGCGGCGCATCTGCATCTAGCTGGAGGTGTGACTCCTTTTAAGGTACAAGTAAATTTTGACATTCCCATATTTGAGGGTCAAATAGATGCAGATGCCGTAGATAGATAGTTGAATCTATTAGAAGGATATTTCTCGGTTTATGACTTTTCCGACAGGGAGAAGATTATTTTTGCACTCCTCAAAGCTGCCCCCCATGTCAAGGACTAGTGGGAAACCCACTGTGAGAAAAAGGACGAGACAGAACCCTCTCTATTCTCGACCGTACCCACTTGGAATTCTTTCCGAGATGCCATCAAGGAACAATACTATCCCTTGGGGAGCTATGAGGACAAGTACATACAATGGACCACGCTGCGACAACAAAGGGATCAAGATGTGCATGAGCTGACGAATCTGTTCCATACCCTGTGCACCAAGTTGGGTATCAAATATTCAGAGAAACATCTGGTGCTAAAGTATCGCATTTGTCTGCACAGATACATTCAGGAGGAAATGGAGTTCCTCGACATCTCCTCGCTTGGTACGGCATACCGATATGCTGCCAAGATTGAGCAGAAATTCAAATAGAAGAAGCGAGACTTTGGATCTGCGAATCAAAAGCAAGGGAAAGGTGCTCCCAAACTGCAGAACAAAGGACAAAGCCAAGGCATGGCGACTCAAGACAACCTGTCAAAGCCACAAGCAAAGAACAACACCGCAAAGCCAAAGAAGGACACGGGAAAGTGGTGTGAGTTCCATAAGAGCTCCACTCACAACACAAGTGAGTGTCGGGCCAAGCAGTCGCTAGTGGCCGAGATGAGGGCTTCTAAGTCAGATGCATGCTCCGACTTTGAATCAGAACCTGAAAAGGGGAATGAAAAAGGGAAACAGATTATTGATGCGGAGCCCAATGCCACTGTTGCCACTACAAAGATCCAGAAGGAGGAACTGGAAGATCTAGAGGAGGAGGAACGTCTCTTCCACTCCCAGATGTGGGTAAAGGGCTCCCCGGTACAGTTCATTTTCGACAATGGGAGCCAAAAGAACCTCATTTCAGCAGATGCCGTGAAGCGGTTGGGCTTGCCGACCACAGCTCACCCACATCCATACACCATCGGGTGGCTTCACCAAGGATGAGATCTTCGCGTCAGCCGGCAGTGTCGCCTTCCCTATAGCATCAAGCCCTTCACGGATGAGGTATTATGTGACGTTGCTCCTATTGATGTTTCTGATGTATTATTAGGACAACCATACTTGTGGAAGCGTCATGCTATGTATGAGTCTCGGCCTCGTGCTGTTATTGTTACTTTGGGAAATAAGTTGTACAGGATACCAGAGGTACCACCTCCTGCCGCTATCTCTTTGGTTACTGCAAAACAATGCAGTAAGCTCATTTCCCAAACCAGGAAATTCGTTTTCCTGATGATCTGCCCCCAGGGCGAGAAGAACACTGTGGCCACGACCTCCAGACAGGGCTCCTCTGCACGACAACAACAAATGGACAAGGTTGTGGAGGAATACGAGGACATCTTCACCTCACCCACAGGGGTTCCTCTGCACTGTCAGGTCAAGCACCCGATTGATCTGACCCTAGGTGCGCTGCTACCCAATGGACCAATCTATCGGCGCTCTGTTCTAGAGAACGATGAAATCAAAAGGCAGATTCAGGAGCTGCTGCAGAAAGGTCACATTCGGCCAAGTTCATCGCCCTGTGGGAGCCCAATTGTGTTGGTACAGAAGAAGGATGGGACGTGGAGACTCTGTATTGATTATCGGGTGCTGAACAAGATCACTGTCCAGAATAGATATCCGATCCCACGGATTGATGACCTTCTAGACCAACTCAAAGGTGCAAAATATTTCAGCAAGATCGACTTGAAGTCTGGATATCACCAGGTACCAATTGAACCCTCCGATGTGTGGAAGACTGCCTTCAAAGCCAAGGAAGGCCTTTTCGAATGGATGGTCATGGCTTTCGGGTTGACGAATGCTCCCGCAACCTTCATGAGGATGATGGACGACATCTTGTGGCCATTCACCAACTCATTTGTAGTGGTGTACTTGGATGACATTCTGATCTTCAGCCGGACTTGGGAAGAGCACCTTCACCACATCCGACAAGTCCTCCAAACACTGCGGCAACACAAGTTGTGTGCCAATTTGGAGAAGTGCACTTTTGGCATGACCCAGGTTCAATATCTGGGATACATTATTCATGAAAGGGGGGTGCATGTGGATCCAGCCAAGATCCAAGTCATTCGGGATTGGCCAGCCCCAACCACTATAACAGAGCTTCGCAGCTTTCTGGGTCTTGCTAATTTCTACCGGAGGTTCGTGTTGGGATTCTCTCATATCACTTGGCCCTTGAGTCAAGTCACCAAGGGAGGAGCGAGAGCAAATTTTTTTTGGTTGGAACCTCAACAGAAGGCGTTCACAGAATTGAAAAATCGCCTCTGTTCTGCCCCAGTGCTCACTTTACCAGACTTGCAACAGCCATTTGAGATCGAGACAGATGCCTTTGACTATGCTATTGGGGCAGTTCTTACTCAACAGGGACATCTAGTGGCATATCACAGTGAGACATTGTCTGAGACAGTTCGCAAGTATCCCACCTATGACAAAGAAATGTATTCCATTGTGCAAGCCTGTCGACAATGGAAGCATTACATTTTGGGGAAGGAAACAATCATCCACACAGACCACCGGCCCCTGCAGCTCATACAGACACAAGGGAAGTTGCAGAATGATCGCCATCAGAAGTGGTCCACATATCTGCAACAGTTTCATTTGAACATCAAGTACAAGAAGGGTAGCACCAATAATGTTGCAGACTGCCTCAGCCGACCACCGACCGTGGCGCTCACCACCGTGCTCAACTCTTGTGGGCACGAGACTTCTGATTGGCCGCTTCTCTATGAGAGTGACCCAGAATTCGGCCACACTTACAAGGCACTCTTGGGGGGTATGCAAGTTCTAAATTTTCACCTCCAAGATGCACTTTTATGTCACCTGGGACACCTTTGTGTTCCTTCAAGCGAGCGTGCCAAGATGATATGGGAAGCACACTACAGTCGAGTCGCTGGGCATTTTGGGGTCGAGAAAACAGTAGCTGTACTGCAGAAGTATTTCTATTGGCGGAACCTTCGAAAGGATGTCGAGAAGCACATCAGATCCTGCACTGCCTGTGCCATTGCCAAATCGACCATCAAGAAGCAAGGCCTATATACTCTGCTACCTACCCCTAGTCGACCTTGGGAATCCATCTCCATGGATTACATGTCGGCCCTGCCTTCTACTAAGCATGGAAATGACTGTGTTTTCGTGGTCGTCGACAGATTCTCGAAGATGGCCATTATGGTAGCCTACAAGAAGAATATCACAACAGAAGCCACTGCTAAACTCTTCTTTGAACGAGTGTGGGTGCACTTTGGGATCCCACAGTCTATCATATTAGATCGGGATAGCAGGTTCCTTAGCACATTTTGGTCCAGCCTCTGGTCAATGCTGGACACCAAGCTCACCAAGTCCACAGCCTTCCATCCCCAAACAGATGGCCAGACAGAGGTTGTCAACATAATGATTGTACACATTATGCGCATGTACAATTCAAAGCATCCACGCACATGGGACAAGAGCCTCCCCTATGTACAACATAGTTATAATCGGGCTCTCCACAGTTCAATCGGCCATAGCCCCTTTCAGGTGGGCTTGGGTTTCCAGCCACTATGTCCCATTGACGTAGCCATGCCATTTGTGGCTACTCAGGCCAATTCGGCTCATGTCCAGTTTGAAGTTGACAAAGCAAATAACTTCATCGAGCGCATTCAACACATCCGCCAATAGGTTCATGACATATTGGATAGAGCCAATGCTAAGTACAAGCAATGCCATGATCAACACCGGGTGCCACACAACTTCCAGGTGGGTGACAAAGTATGGCTACATTTGTAGAAGGAGCGCCTCACTGGACCCCACCGCAAGTTGCGCCTGATCTGATATGGGCCGTACACCATCACCAAGGCTGTAGGGAACAATGCCTTCAAGCTCGGTATTCCACCATTCCTTAGTCTGCACCCAGTATTCAATGTGGACCGCCTTCGTCCTTACTTTCCACCTTTATTGGACACCTCTGACATTGCAGAACAACTCACACCAACATAGTTAAACCCACACTGCATGGAACAGGCCACCACAGATTATATCATGGACATGCAAATCAAGAACACTCTCCAACAGAAGATCCAACTGTATCGGGTTGTCAAAGCTGGCCAACTCCTGCACCAAGGAAAGTGGTTCACCAGGGACCAAGTTCAGCAGAAATTTCCTCATCTCATGGAGGAACCTAACGCAATGGGGACCATTGCTTCCTAAGGGGGGAGGAATGATCCAAGTGGATATTGGTGGTCACCCGCCTATTCCACTTGGGGCCCCACCATTGTCTCTTTTAGTTTTTCAGTTTCGGCACAACTTACTATTTTTAGCAGTTTTTCGGGTCCTGAACTTTCGGAGCCGTTTTGAGGCCCTAAACGACGTTTTTTTGGAAAACGGAGAGCAACATGGGTCCATGGACCATGTAGCTTGTTCAAAATTTGTAGTCCTCGGATAGATCTTTCTAACGAGGTATGGTACGCATCAAACGGAGATCGTATGCCAAAGTTACGCCCCTGGGAAGTTGCAACACCAATTTACCCAAACGGGGCTCAGAGTTTTGGCGCTTCATCTCCTAGGGTTAGGGTTTTGGCTGTTTAGGATTTCCCATTGTTTCTAAATAATAAATAGGCCCTCGAGCCTCATTGTAACTCAGTTCAGTGGCCTGTAGCCGCCACATCTCTTCTCAGAGATAGCTACCAGCGCCCTAGCTAGTTTTATTTCCATTCTGTCTGTAAGCAAATTTCAGCTCTTTGATATTAATGAAATGAAGTGTTATTTCCACTGCCTCTTTGTATTTATGGTTATATGTTTATTCTGTTGCGTTCCTGCATAAATCTGGATCATTAGGCCTCCTCAAAGGCCCAACGACTCACTTTGTTGATCATTCGACTCTCTTGAGAGGCTTCTTATTATGTTATTGAGCTATCTTGGTGGGCTTGACACCAAGGGATGTTATTATTGCACATCATTCTATTATTTGGGGCTCAATTAGACCAAATTAGGCAAATCAAACTCATTAGTGATTGTATAAATAGAAGTGAGATGATTCATTTTCGTCATCATCACTTGGATTGGGATTTAGCAATGTTGCGAACATCGACATCGGGATAAAATTGGCAAGGGTCCGAAAAACCAAAAAATCGTAAAAATCGGGAAAATATCGGTAAAAATCGACAAAGTTAAGATACCATAAAAATATCTTTAAAAATTGGCAAACATTGGCTAGGCCAAAAAATATTTCGAGATAAATCGGGATGTTCGCAACACTGGGATTTAGTAGCTCTTGAGAATTTCACATTCCCCTTTGGAGGACGAGTTTGGATGTTATGGATGAATTTTGATGTTTTGATCTATCTCTTGTTTTGGAGCTTCATTATTGGCATAATATGATGATTGGATATACTGATTTGTACATGTAAGTAATCTTTTGATGCTTATTCTTGTTATTTGCTTTGTCACATGAGTGGTGTTGTGATTTTCGCTATACAGGTCTGAAATTTACTGCTTTCCTATGCGAAATGTGGAAATTTTGATCTTTTGTAGTGTTGCATCATTGAATGGGCCATGTATGAATGGGTGAATGTTCCTAGAGATAATTTTGTTGAAATACATCTTGATAAGTCATCAGTGATTGCATATTGAAGTATAAAGATCTCAAGTCGCTGCTATGATGCCGTAATGCCATGCGAAGTTGCTTGAAGACCTCCTTGATCGGGTAAACCTCTTCCAAACCATAAATTCTCTTTGACTACATCTCTCCCAAAGGACAAGGCACTAGTCCTTCCATAGGTGATCACCTTTAACGCATATTTATCCCACCTCTCCTTCTCTTTCTAGGCCTAGCCTCCATTGTTCATCTAGGGAATCACTTATCTCACGTCCTGACCATCAAAAGACTTTGATCTCCTGTCCATTACTGCGCTAGGGTTTCGTCTAGTGGCCCTCCAAATTTCATGAAATTTCGATGGTGGGATCTTGAGATAAAGCAAGACCTAGCTCGAGGATTGTTTCTTGCCCTAGGTTTCCCTTGGCTAGTGTCCTCATTTGGATCATTGCATTCTATTCTAAGAAGATTTGTCCTTTGATCCTATTCTCTTCCACAATTAGGTCGAGCGCCTCTTTGGTTAACCAATTATACATCCTCAACCTAATCTAGGTCCACTTGGTCTCGTGTGGTCCTGCAACCTAATAACTCCTATTTCACAAAGGTCACATATAGGAAAGCATATTTATATTGATCTAATGATATGTTGGTTGCACTGGCTTTATGATTACACCTAATATTAACCTTATACCATATGCATGTAGGGTAGGATGCATTGCATGCTCATTTTCTCATTAGAACTAACATCATATGCTATTTCATTATAGATTAGTTGCATTTTGTTTAAATTTTCCTTTTCCTTTCTTGTCGATTTTCACGAACTAGTACTAAGCATGGGTGATCATAAGACACAACAGAAAGATGTTGCCCCGTGTGCTTGGTCTTTGATATGTGCAGGTAACAGGTTTGCAGTACCAAGAGATTGCTAGTATTCTCATGACCTCCTGTTCGAGTAGCTTCATGCACCTCTCTGAGAGCTCATGTCCCAGTTGGAGCCAGATGTTACCCACCAACTATGGGTAGTATACATAGGAGAATTTTTCTCCCAGATGGTCCTTAGCCAACACGTGAGCCAACCATGTGGTCCCTCGCGCATTTGTTATGATTGTATGTTTGAAGGTAGGCCTCCTGACCTCGAAGGTATGGCTTTTTATTGGTAAAGTTGAATAATTTTCCTTACTTGTCATGGGCATTTTTGGGCATGGATTGGTTTTTGGGGGTGGGGGAGGGGGAGAGGGAATTTGGCCTTTAGGGAGAGTCAAAATTATTTGTAAGCCCCTTTGGGATATTGTGTTACTCTGTCCACTAGTCTAAAAACCTCTAGCTAAAAGTCGACTTCCAGTTCAACTACAAGTTGACCTTGTGACTAGTCTGTTTGTTGGGCATAGAAGCCGATATATAAAGGATCTCGGATCCTCTTGGAATTCACGTAGTTGCAGTTTGATCGGACAAGAAATTGTGACAAATAAAGAAAGCGAAGAAGACCTTAAAAGGAAACCAGTTTGCTCCTTAATCGTGACTTGCAAATCTCCCCACAACGAAAGTACAATAGTACCTTAATAGCCCAAAGACTACAATAAGAAGCGTCACTAGAGTATCTGAAGGAGACTGAAACTACAGTAATCCAAGATTGTGGTTTGACATCTCAAGACATAGTAGTTTGCCAATCTGAAGCTACAAAAGTATCATTCGAAGTTCTAAAGTTGCAGGTGTACCATTTTAAGGTCTTTCATCCATTAGTTTTTCAAAGTTTCAAGAGTATCTCAGATCCCAAAAATCTACAGTTAGAAACAGAGGTACGATAAGGTTGTAGGTCTAATAGAAAGTACGAAAGTGGTAGAGGTCTAATCATTATAGTGATCCAGGATTGTAGAAGTCTGTAAGAAGGCGACATTCCTTTCTCAAGAAGAAGAGTTGACTTGTAGCTAGCAGGATTGGTCATTGGTTCCTAAAGTTGTCTCACTTTTGATGTAAATTCTATAAGGAGATTGTTTGGGTTTTCCTTTAGCGTGGAGCCTACATTGGTGTCTTTATCTCTTATATTAGTCATTTTGGTAATTACTTAATGAAAAAGAACTAAAGTAAGTAATAAGAAGACATAAACTTCACAAGTAATTATCAAGCCAAGGAAAATCCCTCTTGACCTTCAACTACTTTGATTTTCCAACAACTCTCTCACTCATTGAGATAACAAATGACTGGAAGTCACTATTGCTTGTAGAATACTTCAAAAACATATTTCCCTGTGAAATTCTAGAAGGGTTGATGCAAGATGACAAGTATCGGGTTGTGGATGATATCATTTCCTACAAGAACCAGATCTATCTAGTGCTAGAATCATAGTTCAAGGATAAAATTATGCAGGTAGGTCATAGCTCACCCTTAGTAGGGCACCCAGGGTACTTAAAGACCTAAAGACAAATTATGGATAGGTTCACTTGGAAGGGCCTCAATGTGGATGTGTTGAGGTTCTAGGTTCTTGAAGGGATGTAACATTTGCCAACAAAACAAGGTAGAACACACTCATCCAACAAGTTTACTGCAACCACTCCCTATCTCAGAGTAGAAGTGGGACAACATTTCCATGGATTTTATCACTAGGCTACCCACGACATAGGGCAAACACTGTATATATGTGGTGGTAGATCGACTCACAAAATTTGCCCATTTCTTTGCCATACCATCAAAATACTTAGTAGCGTAGGTGATCGAGCTATTCTTTAAGGAGGTCTTTAGATTACATATGTTGCTAAAGACCATCGTCAGTGATAGGGACAATAGGTTCATGGGCGGCTTTTGGCAGGAGCTATACAAACTTGTGGGGATTGAGTTGACACCAAGCACCAACTACCACCCACAAATGGATGGACAGATAGAGATAGTCAAGAAATGGCTTGAGGGCTTTCCCCAAAATTATGTAATCGACCAGCGAAAGGCATGGGTATAGTAGTTACACCTAGGGGAGCATTGCTACAACACCACTTTCCACATGTCCATGGATATGTCACCCTTCAAAGCATTATATGGTTATGATGCCCCAATATTTGCAGATAGAATATTTGGGGATAGAAAGGCATGTCTGGCTAAGGACTGGATTCAAGAAAGCCAAGATATTTTGAAGGTCCTCAAGGACAATTTATAGATGACTCAGAATCAACAGAAATTATAAGCAGACAAACACAAAGTAGAGCACAACTTTGAAGTGGGAGATATGGTATACCTCTATTGTTAGCCCCACAGGGAGTTGTCACTCAAAACAAAGGGGGTAGAAAACTTGAAACCCAACTTCTATAGGCCATACAAAATTGTGAGACGAGTAGGAGAAGTGGCCTATGAACATGAGCTTCTTGAAGGATGTAAGGTTCACAACGTCTTTCATGTCTCGTGCCTTAAAAAGGCCTTGGGATAACATGTTGTCACTTCCACGGAACTCCTGCTATTGGACAAGGAAGGAGTATGTATCTTGGTTTTAGAGGAGATCCTAGAAACAAGGGAGAGGAAGCTGTGAAATCAGATAGTGAAGGAGTACTTGGTAAAATGAAAGGATTTACCTGTGGAGGATGCCACTTGGTAAAATGAAAGGATTTATCTAGAGTTAAAATTGCTTGAGGACAAGCAACCTTGGGTAGGGAGGTTTGTAATGCCCCTGACCATTTAGGAAGCATATGACAAAATCTGCTAGCCTACATGGTTCCCGTAGGATAAGGTGGGGCGAATTTAATAAGGGGACTTGATTCACCTAGGGAAACATTATAAAAGTTTAAGGGGTGAAAATGGGGACACTTACTAGGCAAGTCAAAAGTCACTTTAATTTTATAAAATGAAAAGATTATAAAGTGAATTATAAAAGGTAAAATGGCAACAAAAGTGGCCACAAGTTTATATAAAATAAAAGGTGAGGAGACTCTCCTCATTCTTTCATTTGCATTTTGAGAAAATGAGCCTTGGAGAGTTTTGAAGAAGAATCTTAGGGTTTGAGAAATTCTAGCCGCCATAGCTAGCTTCATTGTTGAAATTAGACACCCTAGTTAGTTCAAGAGAGTGATATCACTCAGATTTCACTACAGAGCTTTATTGGAGTAAGGGATTTGTAAAAGTTTTCGAGGTAAAGAGGTTTTATCAGTTGATTTTAACTTCTGAAATAGTTTTCTCTATATATTTATATGCAGGGAGCAATTATTGGGAGTGAAGGATTGCATATGGGTCATTTTCCATTGATTTGAAAGACACACTCCCTGGAGGGAAGAATTGCCATAGTTGAACCTTTATGGCTTGATTTTTCTTGTGAAGTGTGGGATGTATTGCCACACTACCATCCTGGACAAGTTTTGCTACTAGTCATCTATACCTTCATCTATGAATCCATTAAGGGAGAACGCAGTGAAATTTTCTTACTAGTCTATGAGTAGCGTATAAAGGGCCATCTCTTCCTTTAACAGGGGTCGTATTTCATCCACATGCCTGAACATTTCTTGAGGAAACAAACTATTGATACGTGGGGTTGATTCTTCCTGTAGATAAGCACGAGTTAACTGAAGTTTGGTACTCTTGTGGCAATGTGTATTTCTCTATACATGCCAGGTTCTATCTCTTTGTGTGCATTGTATTTTCCAAGCAAATTTGAAGACTGTTAACGGTGGACTGATATATATATATATACACAATTTCTTGGTTTGCTAGATGATGAGTTTGATGACCGTTTACTAGCCAACTTACCTTGTGATAATGTATGACAATGTTTACTTCTTATTTCTGAGTTTAATACATGATACAATGACTAGGATGATGTCTGGTTTCTATTTTTTCCACCACTGTATATTACATGTGAGACAGTGAAAACAAACTCGAACCTACAACAATATATTCATGAAGTGTTTGACGAAATACCACATAGAAAAAACATACTAAACTTAGAAAAATTCATGAAACTTCGGATCTTTTCTATTTGGGAATTTTATAGAGAGAGATAGTGCACGGGCCACACATATGATGGCAGGGAGAGTGTGAGGATGCACATATGCGTGAGTTCCAAGTACCCACTTCTAGAGGACCACACAAGTGGAGAAAAGTAATCAAAGGTGTAGAGGGTTTTCTCAAGGGGATGATAAGAAAAGTTCTAAATTGTTGTCAATTTTCTAGTAGTTTCTTTGTGGGCCATTTTTCCTAGTAATGGAGCCCTCGTTATTTAGATAATAAAAGTGAAGAGTAATTGGAGCGTTGTTTTCTATGTGAAAGATTTCCTCTGTGTGTGCTTTCGGTATTTAATTTTCTATTAAAAATCCGAATGTGTTTTATATTCAATAATTGCAGAAATATTTGTGGGTATAAAAAATCTCTAGGAATAAAACCAGATCTAGAATCAAGAAATTAACAAGAGTTGCAAAATATGCTTAATTGGATACATGGTGTAGAAAAGCCTCTTTTGGAAAGTCTATTTTGTATGCAACAAATTCTAATGTGACATCTGATACAAAGATGGGCACTGTTTTCTTATCAACCACAGCCATTCATGGTTCTAGAGTGTTAGATTACCGCACCCTTGTACTGGAAAAATGCTTAGTGTGCTCATTGTCAATAAAGGGAGATGAGTTGTGAATGATGACATTACAACCTTCCTTTTTTGCAGTCTAGTCACATCATCTAATGTGTAGATTTGAGGCATTGTGTACTACTTATGCCTATCAATAGTAACAACAATGAATTTACTTCAATGATTGTTATGAATAATATATATACAAATAATTAAAATAATATAAATTGTAATAGTCATAAATAATTATTGTTTAACTAGTAATTAGTATTGAAGAGGCATGTCTCTAAGGACATGACCATTTGTGAAGAGGTACTTGTGAATCACACTGTCACCCTCATTTGTAATCATCGTCTCACTTGTATTCAAATATTCTTATATATTTACTTGTCCTACAATGGATGTCTTTGTCTTTAAAGTATTCTGAAAATTATTGCAGTATACGAACTTTGTTTGTTATATTGGTATCAAAGCATTCCTTTGAGTATACGAACTTGGTTTCTTACATTGGTATTAGAGTTGTTCAATCCTTTGGCCGTTCAACCGTTGCACAGATCTATTCTGATCAAGGTCTTTGGCCATCGAACTTCCTTCAACTTGGTTGTCATGTAATTGAAGCGTCTTGCTCAGGGTTTGGAGTTTCTCCATTTTGTAGTTTTCGTTTAGTCCTTTGGTTATTTAAAAAACAAAAAATAAAAATAAAAATATATATTAAAATATATATATATATATATATATATATATATATATATATATATATATAATAAAAGGAGTCGAGATAAAAAGAAAGATTATAAAAAAATTTAGAAAAGAAAAAACTATTAAAGAAGCCACTATATAAAAATAAAGGGGACAAAGCAACAAAACAATGACCGAATAGCACCACTGCCTCAACCGCCGATCGGCTTGCCATCGCCTTCCTTTTCTCCCATTGTTGCTTCAAATTCTTTTCTACTGTAACTTCAACAACCCAATTGCCAAGCTGTTTACTACCACTGCGTTGCCATCGGTACGTACAATCCACCATACGAACAACCATTAGTGCCCTTGTCCAGTGTATTCCGTCGTCTCACCGCTAGTCTGCTAGCCCCTGATTCTGCTTGTCTGTTTCTCATTGCATCGATCCGTACTCTGTACACTGAAGGGTTATCTACCTTCATGTCGCGCACTGTTGCATTCTTCCACCTTTGCCATTGTTCCCTTCTTCCGCTCCCTGTCATCAACAATAACTGTCCTTTTGACAACACATAGCCCATACATGCTCACCATACTTCAGTAGGCGCGACTTCAAATTCAGATTTTGCCCATTGAGAACAAAAACAATAAGTCTTATTTGTGGTCATAATAAATATATTTATCTGTGCAATTCATTACTATAATAACATCAATTATACAATTGTATAGTTGAAATTCCATTTGATTCCTTCTTACCTTTAAATCTAGGTGTGACTCGTTCGAATAGTCACCCCTTCTCATCACAATTTTGTTAACTTTTAAAGGAGTCATATTACATAGGAATAATCCTGACATCAAATTTAGATATAAATTTGAAGTTACTTCTAGAATTAAAACAAGAAAAAAAAGGGTGCCACATGCATTTCATGAAGTAAAAAAAGTGTCACTCCTTAATACCATTATTAATTATTAATTTTGAAAAAGTCAAAAAAGAAAAATCAAGGTGTTTATAAAAGGGTTTTTTTAAGAGAGGAATTCATAAAGGGAATTCAAGGTGAAATATTATTAATTTATTCTCACTAAAGTAAAAAGTTACAAAAGGAAGGTATTATTATAAAAGGAGGGAGTTTATTCATAAAATTTTGAAAAAAAGAAATAATATTATATCACCAATAGGGAAAAAATCACATTATATCAGTGGACTCCAATCAGATTTCTAAGGAAATATACTTCAAGAAAATCAAGAAAGAACAGAAGGTGAGTTCCACATATAAGTCAATCATTGAAGAAAAAGAATGGAGTCTAATTCAGAAATGAAGGAAGAAAGATTTCCAAAAACCTCACATAACTATGCTTCAGTGCTATTTAGAATTAAAGGGTCTATTTCAAGAAAAGATGTTACTATTTCTATCTCGCTGACTGAAAATAAAAATGATATAAAGCCTAAAATCACAAGTCAATTAGTGATTCCCGAGTCAAATATAATCGAAAAATTAGACTGTTTTGACTACTAAAAATATGACATAACCAATTTACAATTAAACATTGAGGATTATACATATATATCGCAATTCTCAGTTCAATCGCTATGGAACAATGAAGGTGACATTTTTTTGGCTTCACCTTGGATGGAAACTCTAGGGTCTTTCACCCTAAATACGAAAAATAAGTTTTTAACATTTTCATACAAAAAGAAAAAAAAATAACACTACAAGATGTTACGTTGAAGCCAAATTCAGTAACAACATAAGACATACAAGATATTTCAAAAGTAATTATTCAAGAAGGTAAAAAAGTACTACATAATATGCAAATAGAAGTCTACAAAATTACTGCTTACAAGAATGAAGAAGTTTCTCATCTTAAAGACCATAGTGAAAAATTATTAACACAAATTAAGAAGTTTAAGAAGGACAAGAAGTCGTCGGAAAACAAGGTACAACAACTTATCGAGATGAAAGCATCAAAATCTTCAAATGTAGAAATTCAAGGTGAAGAAAAATCAATGAATATAGATCTAGTGAACAAAAACAACAAACTTATGTTCCGAAGAATATTGAAGTGTGCACAAGTCAGTTTGGTGATAACAATTCATCACAAGTTTCCAGTAATCGAAAGATTCCACAGAAGATTGATTTAGGATTGTCATATTCCTTTTTAGTGTGACAATTTTGTTTATCACTCAGAAGATCCTATCATCATGCATCAACAAAGAGGACAATTCAAAGAACTCCGAAAGATACAAAAAGACTAAAAGACAAAGAAACAGATGACACAACCTCATCAACAATAAGCTTTTAGGATAAAGTTTTTTGAAGTGGAAGGCAATGTTATGAATAAAATATATATAAAAATAATAAAAATAAAATAAATTGTAATAGTCATAAATAATGATTAATAACAAGTAATTAGTATTGAAGAGGCACATCTTTAAGGACATGATTGTTTGTGAAGAGGTTCATGCCTAGGTATATTAGTAGACCATCACCCTCATTTGTAATCATCATCTCACTTCTATTCAAATCCTCTTATATATATTTACTTGTTCTACAATGGATGTCTTTGTGTTCAAAGTATTCTGAAGATTATTGCAGTATATGAACTTTGTTCGTTACATTGGTATCAGAGCATTTCTTTGAGTATACGAACTTTGTTCATTATATTGGTATCAGAGCATTCCTCTAAGTATGCGAACCTGGTTCGTTACAGTGATGATCAACATGTTTCACAAATTCCAGCAGAACCTGTGCCCTTCTAGATAAGTGGGACAAAATAGATGTTAAATCTGGAACTCCTGTGATTTACTTTCCTGCTAATTTTTTAATGATGGCATGGCGAGGAACACCCACCCTTGACAACATATAGCCTGTGTGTGCAACATATACTAGACTAAAAATAAAGTGGAAATTCCTAGCCTATTGGAACAATAGATGATCAATCATGCCATCGGATAATTCCAAGAAATAATGAGTTACAAAATGTAAGTCCTAGACTTCTGAATTACCTTCCCATGAATACCATGCCTCTGAACCTCTAAATTGATACTCTTCCCAACATTATCATCCAGCACTCTCAGACTTCAAGAATTGTGTTATAATCTTACCACTCACATGTACAAGTAAATTCCTGGCCTTCAAATTTATCTTGTGAACAGGACCTCCCAGGACATGCCGACAAGTGCATTAGCAATCTGTCATTCAAAGTGGTATGTTTGAGACTCATGACCATGCCACATTTCATTTTTGTAGTCCAGACATCATTTTCATGGGTTTGTTTTGAGAGTCCCATGGCTCAATATCATTACACATTTGAAAGTTTATGACAAAATCTTCCAGAGGTGGCCTAATACTTTTCAGTTTTGTTACAGTGTTCCTTTGTTCCCTTTGCCTAATATGGCTGTTTGAACCCAGTTTGTCTCCTTAATATGTGTCTTTAAACCATGGCAGCAGAAACACACCATGTGCTTTGATGGTTTTGACAGAGCTCTATCTGCAGCATCTTCAGATTTCCC
This sequence comes from Pinus albicaulis, assembly GCA_034641835.2. NCBI lineage: Eukaryota > Viridiplantae > Streptophyta > Pinopsida > Pinales > Pinaceae > Pinus > Pinus albicaulis. Next base: position 1,059,124,159 of record CM076570.1, read on the forward strand.
GTACAGGAACTCTTCAAATTGATGCTTTAAGGATTTCTCACCTGTCAGAAAAACTCTCAGACAAAAGGACATTTTGAGAATATTTACTGTCTTGAAGGGTAGTTTGGATCGTTTACAGTCAGTCTCATGCAATATCTCACTAGCCCTGGATGACAACAATGACAGAGGGTCTTCTCCTTTCCATTTATATCTCTGGATAACTTTTAGCCTTATAACATAATAGTCACTGCTGTGGAGAGAATTTTGATTCAAAAGGTCATTATCTTAATTAATTTCTTTTATTTAAGTCACTGTACACCATCTCCCAAGATTGAACATGCACCTTTAAATAACCATCAATCCTTAAGCTACATATACTTTTGGGAAAACAAAGAAACCACCCTTATATTTCTCATTGCCATATAGTTCTGCAAATCTGCAGTAACCAAACTATTTAACAACATCAATTATGTGGATGTGATTTTCACACCAATTGTCTGCATGAACCCCATGGTGATCTGTGTTTTTGTGCCATGGCTAACAAATCTAAGCTTTCTCCTCAAAAATTCCATCACTGAACTTTAGCTTAATATCTAATAAGGAAATAGATTTAATTTATTTCTTTATAAAATCAATCGCGCTGCGCACACACACCTGCCCCCTCCCTTTTTCTCTCTTTTGCAATATTCATCGGTAACAAAAATTTTCCTTTTTTATTCACGACACCTCTAACCAAATCCATATCACAATGAATGCAGTGCTTGCATCTCTATTTGTTTCACATTAATTGACTTCATGCCAAATTATAAAAGGTTGGCCTTCTGTTGATTATGACTTCATCAGATCAATTTTACCTCGGAATTTACTTAACTGCCCCTATATATTAACAGTTCATTTGGCATAGTATATGTGATGTTAACAACGACGAAGTTCTTAATGCTTTTTGTAGGAATGGTGAGATAAAATAAGAAACTGTCTTTGAATTGACGATTTTTCAATTTCATGTTCATGGAAGCTTTAAATTGTTGCTCTTCTTTCTTTGTATGTCTATGTACAGGTATTGTCCAACAACAACATGTCCCTTAAAGACTGTCTAAGATGTGCAGGAAAACTTATTTATATAAATTTTTAGACCTCAAGCATGATCCTTATCAATGATTCAAAATGTTTGCTTTTGCAGTTGGGATTGCTAGCAATCTATGTTTTCAGTCCTGTGGATATTCTTCCAGAAGGTAGGACTAACTTTATTTCAGTTTGTTAAATTTGAATGTGTCCAAGTTAATATTATTTTTTCACTTATTTTAATTGCTTATGGTAGGCATCAAGATTTATTTCTTCTCTTTTTGGTCCATACTTTTCTACCATCTCAAATTATAATAACATGGCCTTTGATATGACAGGGATCCTAGGCATTGTAGGTCTACTGGATGACGTCTTGGTAATACTTGTTGTGTTTTTCCACGTGGCTACATTGTATCGTTCAGCTCTTTTTAGTCGACATGGTGGCCGATCATAATAGTTACGGATTTTTGAGGACACATTTCATTCGTTCTATTGGTTTTGTCAAGTTGATTTGTTAAGAATTTTGAGATCTCATGGAGGTTTTATTATTGTCCATATAATGTAAATCCTCTTCTTTATTTTCTCAGAAAAAAGAATGCATTATGTATTGAGCATATCTATTCCTAGAAATTGTTGCCTATATTCTATATTTTTATGTAGTTTGTTGCATCTCTTTTATTCATGATAAAGTGCTAACAATTGCTAGTCGAAATTTCTTAGCAGTAGTCTAACTAGACTGCCTTTTTGCCCTGAAAATCATTGAAATTCAGGTAAGATTTTAAGAAAATCCGGTAAGAATATTTGTAAATCTAAGTTATAGCTATCAAAATTCAATATTTTGGGTGCTCTAGAGGTTTTCGATGGTGCTGAATCCATTTCCACCATCAAAAACATGATTCAAACACTCCTATTGCAAGATTTCTTAAAAAAAATTACCTGGATTCTGGCCAATTTTGGCCGTCCAGGCAATTCCTCTGGCTAGATAGACAACTCCAATTTCTAAATTTTCATACATAGGAGAGAACTCTCCTTAATCAAGTAATATTGTCGTATGTATTATTTAATGGTCATTTAAGCATCTTTAGTTAGTTTAGATGGTTTCCTTTTCTGCTTTCAGTTAACGATTATTCCATTTTAGAAACATCGCCTTGTAATCTCTATTTCTTTTTCTGCTTTCAGTTAAAGATTGTTTCTTTTTAGAAACATTGTAATCTCTATCTCTGGTGCCTTTCTTCCCCATTGTAAATCATTGGATTACCATTTCATGGTATCAGAGCATAGGTTTTTTTGTTTGAAGTTTTTATTCTCCTTAACAAAAAAGTCGGTGATAACCTGGTTTTTCTTCTAGAAACTTTTTTTTTCCCAATTTTTTTAAATAAAAAATCTTGGTTTTTTCTGCTGTTGTCGCAAAAGGTTTTATGCTCCAAATCAAAATTGCGAGTTTCGAAAGAAGAATATTGTGCTGAACCTGGATTTTTTTGCCACAATTTGTTCGAGGGTTTTGGTTTTTAACCAGCAGCAGTGTTCACCAGTCGGCTTTCCTATCTCATTGGCTCCTGGTGTATTTTTTTTTGTGCCAGGTTTGGTCTGTTTTCCGTTAGAACTGTCTGTGACCCTGCAGTGGACTTGGCTTTTACTGATATTTTTAAACACAACAATCAGAATTTGCTTTTTTGGTCTGATTTTTTAATAAAAAATCAGCATCTCTTTTCGGTGGGCCCCTTCCTAGACTACGTCATCTTTCTCTGCTGAGCCTGATTTAAAAATAAAAAAATCAAAGGTCTATTTCTGTTCTCCTGATTTTTGATATCTGTGCCAGCAAGTTCCATGATGGTGTTATTGACAAACATAATGCTGGAAAATAGTCAGAATTTAAATGGCAAGCATTACAATATTTGGAAACAACGTCTGCTCACAATCTTTGAATACTAGTGTCTAGACCAAGTTGTTCTGGGTACTACTTCTCAACCCACAATGGTGGGAAAAGAACAGAACAAGCACGATGAGCACAATCAGGAAGTGGTTATGCTCATTAAGTTTTGAGTCACTGATGACATGCTTCCACAAGTATCGTCTGGCAAGACAGTTGTGGAGATTTGGAAACATCTGAAAGAAGTGCATGAAATGTCAGACAAGGGTAGAGCATTCCTTCTGAAGAAAATGTTTTCCATTATGATGGACAAAAATATGTCTCTGCAAGAGCATCTTCTGAAGATAAATGATATTTGCAATCAACTGGAGGGCATTGATCGCAAGATGGAAGAAAATGTTGATTTTCTAGTGTTAAAATAACAAGCACAATTTTCTGCTACTGATACTTTCTTCTAATGATGTTTTTGTACTTTCTAGATTATCATTGAGCAATTACACTTCAGAAAATTCAACTATAAATGCAATAGAATAATAGAACAATAGAGATCACAATAGCACAATAGACACCACAAATTTTTCACCTAGGAAACCCAACCTTGGGAGAAAACCCAACAATCTTTTGTAAGAGAAATTATAGTTAAATTTAACAAATGGTACAATCTGATTTTTCAGTCAAACATGGTCAATCTGACCATACAAACTAGCTAGGTCAAACCTGTTCCAAATTGCTTAGAATATCAGGCAAACTTTGCCCAAGAATCTCGGTCAACTTTGTCCAAACTTCAGTCAAACACTGCCCGGAAATCTCAGTCAATTTGCCTCGGGAAGTCTCGGTTAATTGTGGTAAAAAATCTACCTCAGAAGGTTCAGTGAAACTGCCTTAGTTTGCGGTCAACTCATAATTTTGGTCATCAATATGCCTCAAAAGTTCAGTCAATTCTGTGGTCAACCCAACAAGAATGAAATTTGGTAAACCCTCCAAAATATTGGTCAACAGAGCAGTCAAAGGTCCAGTCAAATAGAGTAGGTAAGACTTGGTCAATGTTGGTCAACATTAGATCTCCTTCCTCTGCACGTGTGAGCAAAATACTTCTTTGGTTGATGATCTAAATTGGATTGGATGCTAAATGTAGGAGGTCGAATGGTCTTTCTATTGTGGTCAAACCATGTGGGTTTTGACAAAGGGTCAATCCCAGTCAACTGGTGGGGCTGACCTATCCCCTTGGAGCAGACATGAGCTCAAGAAAATATTTTTATTCATTTTTGAATACCGACCGTAGCTATAAAAATCAACACTCTTAGGTACGGAGTTATTCATCTTGACTTTTTCAGATGTCCATATTGTTGAGAAATTTATCCTTTAGAAAATATTGAAAGGGCTTGCTATGTTGATGTATCTATCCACTACATGTGTAAAGCATCTTGCATCAACATCATGCTCAACAAGTTGTCACTTGGAGCAAAGTCACCAGTTGTTCAAGTCATCATTTGGACGTTGGTAAACACCTGTGACCTATGGTGAAACCCTGGGCTATTACCATTCCTGCATGCAAATTGAATGGTCACATACTTGCCTGATGCTAAAGGCACTCACTCTACCCACTAGCCAAGTACCTCGTGGCAATCTAGGGGAGCAGTCTGGGCCTTGATGCTCTTTGGGTCATTCTCCCTAGCCACATAACATGGCCCTTGTTCAATACCTTTGACCTGTCAATATTTTGACTTAGGGAGAATGTTTGCTCCTTGATGCTACAACAACACTCCCTTTCAACGAGGGTGTTAATTGAAGTTAGAGATGGAAGGGTGTTAAAATTGGACAACTAGGTCCAAACTCCATGTTGTGATGCTCAGATGAAGACACCAATATTTTTATTGGGTTCTTCTTTCGGAGAGGTGCAAGATTGATATAAAGATCATCTTGATCCGATGAGAAGAACATTTATTTTGAATTTATTTTTAATACTTTCAAAATATGTGCAGGTAGGCCTTAAGGTTTTACACCCCTAGCGAATGTGTCACACACCCTCAGTGATTGATATAAATAGAGTCAACGTTGGAGGACATTTCACTCATCTCATCCTCACACATCATCTCTCCTCTTCTGATTGGTTCGAGCTCCTTGGAGGCAATTTTTGGTTCACACGTGGGAAAGAAGGACGAAGAGAATTTTGTTGCTATTGTTGCTAGTGCTGGTGCTGTTGCTGCTGCAGCTGTTTTGCGTTGACTCTTCTGGGCAACATTGACTTTTTTGGGGTTGACTTGGAGTTGACCGAGTGGCTGTTTTGAGGGTTGTTGTGACACATGCTGGGTTGGCTGACCAAGGAGACTTTGCTGGTTGAAGTATCCTGTTGACCGCCGTAATGCACCAACACATTTATCTGTTTCTGGTTTGTGTTCTGTTGATCTACTGGTATGTTCTATCAACACTTTACTTGATTGTTTATGTGATTGTTGTAGTGCAAGTAAAGTTGCATCAAGCATAGAACATCTACATAAATTTACATGGTATTGGAGCTGAGGTGAAGACAAAGTCCTAATTTTTAGCAATCACTGAAGAAGAGAATGGGTTCCTCAAATTACAATGGCTTCAAGACTGATGACAAATTGACTGGGAAGGATGACTTCCATGCTTGGAAGATGAAATTGGATCTTATGTTGGAAGATCAAGATGTCATGGCTATATGTAGGGTAAAATCCAAGAGCCTCCATCCACTGCAACTGCTACTGTCAAAACTGTACAAGAAGGGGGAGATCAAAGCAAAGCTAATGATCAAGGTCTCAATTCACAAGAGTCTGGTTGCCTACATCTCTGAGCTGGGCTCATCTAAAGAGATGTATGATAAGTTGGTCAACATGTTCAAGGCCAACAATGCGAATCGAGTCCTATTTTACAAGAATCAATTGAAGAATCTAAGGAAAGGCAAGGATGAGTCTGTTCAATCATATTTTCTGACGCTGACCGAGATCAGGAACAATTTGCTGGCTATTGGGGAGACAATAGCTGATCGAGAGATGGTACTCACCGCACTTGGAGGGCTCCCATCCGAATGACATGTGTTCAACACTACCATTCTAAATAATATTGTGATACCTAACTTTGATGAAGTACTGTCGAGATGCGTTCAAGAAGAATCAAGAATGAAGGAGTATGAAAATGAAGGAAATGCTGCCTACGCTGCTCATTCTAGAAAGAACTTTGGTGGTCCAAAGAACAAAGAAAAACCAGGGGCCCAAGGAAAGAAGGGCAAGTGTTTCACTTGTCATAGGCGTGGTCAATATGCTAGAGAATGTCCTTTCAAGAAGGATTCTCCCGATGGTGATGATAAAAACAACCACCAGAGGTATGAGGAATCAAATGTTGTTGATAAAAGAAATGAATACATTCTTGTATCTGCCCTCTCCAGATTGCAGAAATAATCTGAAAATTGTCCTTGGAGATAATGCCACATATCTCGTGAAAGGGATAGGGACTGTGACCCTCCACTTGTCTCAAGGACAAGTCCTCCGCTAGTAAGATGTACTCTATGTACCAAATTTGAAGAAGAACCTTGTGTCTATATCAGCCATGGAAGACAAAGGTTTCAATGTGGCATTCATGGATGGAAAGGTGCGCATGTGGAAGAAGAGCTTCAAGGAAGCTATCGCGTTTGGGTCTATAATTGATACACTTTACCAGGTTGGAGGAAGTCCACTGGGAGCAATGACATGAGATGCTATTCGACAGACCGATAATGGCACTGAATATGAGACAAACAAGTTCAAAAACTGTCGCAAAGAAGCTGGCATTAAGAGGGAGACCACAACTATATATATATACTCCTGAGCAAAATAGTATTGCTGAACGAAAGAACAAGACCATTGTGGAAGCTGCCCGTGCCATGCTTTGTGACCAAGGTCTACCAAAGTTTATGTGGGGAGAAGCTGCAAACACTGATGTGTACATACAAAATCGATGCCCGCATTCTGCTCTAGACTCCAAAACTCCCGAAGAGGTTTTCTCTGGTAAGAAACTTGACGTCTCACATTTTAAACTTTTTGGATGTCCTATTTATTTTCATGTGCCGAAAGAAAAAAGGAGCAAGCTGGATGCTTCTGGGAAGAAAGGAATGTTTTTGGGCTACAATGAAACTTCAAAGGCCTATAGAGTCTGTGTTTGGTCAAAGGGAAGTGGAGATATGCCACGATGTCACTTTTGACGAAGATGCTTCCCTGAAGAAAGTAATCAATCTTCCGAGATCCCAGGGAGATCATGAAGCAAGGCCTGGAAATCAAGAAGAACCGAAGGATGAGACGATGCCTGATGTTGAAGGACCGATGGACCTGATTGATCCACCTCCTTCACTGGGAAAGAGACCATCATGGCTCAGGGACACTCTCAAGGATGCTGAGAGACATACGGCCCCAAAGGGGGACATTTTGTGAAAGCAAGAAGCTGAGTAGATACCAAGGGTATCTAGCAGCGATGAGTACTATTGTACAATCCGAGTCTAGATCTTTTGAGGAAGTCGTAAAGCATCAAGTTTGGAAGGATGCTATGCACGAAGAGTACGAGTCCATAATGAAGAATGATGTCTGGGATGTAGTTCCAAGACCGAAGGACAAAGAAGTTGTCACCTCAAAATGGCTCTACAATATCAAGCTTGGATCTGATGGAAGAGCTGAAAAGTTCAAGGCAAGATTCGTTGCCCGTGGCTTCTCTCAAAAGGAAGGCATCGACTATGATGACATATTCGCACTTATGGCACGATATACCACCATTCGATCTATCATAGTCCTTGCTGCTACGCAAGGATGGAGTCTTCATTAGATGGATGTGAAGACTGCTTTTCTGCATGGTGCGATAAAGGAAGAGGTGTATGTAGAGCAACCTCTGGGGTTCAAAGTCCAGGATTGGGACACCCATGTCTGCAGGTTGAAGAAAGCCCTCTATGGGTTGAAGCAAGCACCCAAAGCTTGGTACGAGACGATAGATAGCTACCAGATGAAGCTGGGCTTCACTCGTAGTAATGCTGATATGAACCCTTACTTCAAGGTTGATAGGGAGAAGCCTCTCATTCTGGTGTTGTATGTGGATGACCTCTTCCTGACAGGTGTTGACCTTCTCATTCATCAGTGTAAGAGGGAGCTTGTTGCTGAGTTCGAGATGAAGGACCTAGGACTAATGCACTATTTCCTAGGCTTGGAGGTCTGGCAGAGACCTGGCAAGATTTTCCTTTCTCAAGGAAAATACATTGTGAAGCTTCTGGAAAGATTTGGTATGGTGGATTGCAAGTCTGTCTTGACACCAATGGAGCTCAACTTTAAGAAGTTGAGTGGCAGCGCTGCTGGGCCCGTGTTAGCATATCCTACTGAGTATCGTCAACTCGTAGGGGCCCTGATTTTCTTAGTGAACACCCGTCTGGACATATGTTGTGCAGTGAACACTGAGTCAACACATGGTTGATCATAACATTCACTGGGTTGGTGCCAAGAAACTCTTGAGATATCTCTGGGGCATGTTAGACGATGGGCTGAGATACACTGCGGAGAGTATGACACTCCATGGATATACTGATGCCGATTGGGCTGGTAGTGTGGTGGATCGCAAGAGCACATCTGGATTCTACTTCACACGTAGATCTACTTCGGGCAGGAAACTAAAGTCGATAGCCTTGAGCACCGTTGAGGCTGAATACATTATAACATGTATGACTTGTTGTGAAGTCACTTGGTTGCGAAGGCTCTTTAGTGAGCTGTTCGAGCATGTGCTAGATGCCACCGTTATCCTTGGTTATAACCCGAGGGGGCTTCGTTTGTCATAGAATCCCATGTTCCACGAACGATCCAAGCATGTTGATGGTTGGTACCACTTTATCTGGGATAGGTACAACGAGGCGCTGTAAGGCTCGATCATATAGGAACTGATGAGAAGTTCGCGGATATTCTCATAATGCCCTTGGGGAAGGTCATGTTCCTAACCTTCTGCGAGAATCTTGGAATCGTGGAACGAACCTATTCTGAGGGTCCTGTTGGACGATGAGCTCTTGGAGCTCTGGGGGGCTCTGGGGATAGCTTCTCGGAGCTATAAGCACACAAGGGGCTAGGCTTGCTGAACCTTTTGGTGCTTCTGCCCCACCGTTATGATGATTGAGTTGGTTCGCCTCTCATGATCTGTGCCCCGTATGCATCCTACCCATTGAGTTCCGGACTGATGGGAAGTACCTCTCATTTGCCCAATGAGGTGGGAAAAGCTAGAGAGTAGTAGCAAAGACTGATGGATGCATCAGAGATTGTCGTACTCTCTATCTAGGATGATACGTGTCCAACCACTTGATCTGGGATCAAGTCTAGTGAGGTTTCAGACCTCCTACTGACTTCAAGTCAGATAAACCAACTTCGGGTTGGTATGTGACTCTTTGAGTCCATGTGAGGTTTCAGACCTCCAACTAACTTCGGGTCAGATAAACCAACTTCGGGTTGGTATGTGACTCTTTGAGTCCATGTGAGGTTTCAGACCTCCAACTAACTTTGGGTCAGGTAAACCAACTTCGGGTTGGTATGAGACTCTTTGTGAGTCCTATAGAGGTTTCAGACCTCTGGGCTGAATCTGTCAGCCGGGAATGATGTCTTTGTGACTGACCCACTTATGTTCTGAAATAAAGAGGCTAGCAAAGCAAGTTACGACGGGATGACGCACGATGTTTGATTGCACAGGTGGATGGAGTTCTCCCTAGTTGAGAGGGAGTGTTAAAATTGGACAACTAGGTCCAAACTCCATGTTTTGATGTTCAGATGAAGACACCAATATTGTTATTGAGTTCCTCTTTTGGAGAGGTGCAAGTTTGATATAAAGATCATCTTGATCCGATGAGCAGAACATTTATTTTGAATTTATTTTTAATACTTTCAAAATATGTGCAGGTCGGCCTTAAGGTTTTACACCCCTAGCAAATGTGTCACACACCCTCAGTGATTGATATAAATAGACTCAACGTTGGAGGACATTTCACTCATCTCATCCTCGCACATCATCTCTCCTCTTCTGATTGGTTCGAGCTCCTTGGAGGTAGTTTTCGGTTCACACATGGGAAAGAAGGACGAAGAGAATTCTGTTGTTGTTGTTGCTGCTGGTGCTGTTGCTGTTGTCGCTGCTACTGTTGCTGCTGTTTTGCGTTGACTTTTCTAGGCAGCATTGACTTTTCTAGGGTTGACTTTGAGTTGACCGTGTGGCTATTTTGAGGGTTATTGTGACACATGCTGGGTTGGCTGACCAAGGAGACTTTGCTAGTTGAAGCATCCTGTTGATCGCCGTAACGCACCAACACATTTCTCTGTTTCTGGTTTGTCTTCTGTTGATCCACTGGTATGTTCTATCAACACTTTACTTGATTGTTTATGTGATTGCTATAGTGAAAGTAAAGTTGCATCAAGCATAGAACATCTACATAAATTTACAAAGGGTTCTACTAAATTTAGCACTGCCCTATATTTGGCAAAAGAACCCACATGTGATGTTAAGGCACAATATTCTTTCTCTTAGTGTTGGCCTAGGAAAGTTCTCTAATTTTCCTATAGTAAAAAATAGTAAATCGAACTGAGCATGCATGGAATTTTTATCGCAGTTCGACTTGAGTTTAGTGAGGCAGTTCGACTCAAGTTCAGTGAGACAGTTTGAATCGAGTTCAAAAGGCCAGTTCGTTTGAGTTCTAGATGTCAATTAGACTTGAGTACAGTGAGGCAACTCGAGTTGGGTTCAAGGAGCTCATATGTAGAAATATATTGGAGCTTACTGCTTCCTTCTATACCATGTCCCATATGTAATGATACTTGATCTTCATGTGCTTCGACTTGTCATGGAAAATTGGCTTTTTTGAAAGCTTCACACAACGTTGATTGTCACAATGTATCACAGTTGGATCTTGCACTTGATCAAACAATCTTGCCATACTGCTTCACAAATTGCCAAACTAGCTGCAATGTACTCGACCTCTACATTGCTGAGTGCAACAAATGTTTGCTTTCTGCTCATCCAATATATCACAGTAGAACCCAAATTGAAACAACATCTGGATGTGCTCTTCCTGTCTTTGACCCTCCTTGCCCAATCGTTATCTAAGAATCCCTGCAGTTGTACTCCATTGTTTGAGACATCTCAAACCATAACTCACTGTGCCACGTAGATATCTCAACACATGCTTTGCCGCAATCCAATACACATGCCTTGGTTTCACTTGGAGTTGACTCATAATGTTCACTACAAAGCAAATATCCAATTTGGTATTAATCAAATAAATCAATGAACCAATCAATTGTCAATACATAGAGGGATCCACCAAATCTGAATCATAGTCTCAACTTCTTCAGGTTCATCACCATGGGAGTAGAAATGGACTTGCATTCCATCATCCCAAATATCTGAAGTATCGTAATGATATACTTCCCTTGACCAAGGAAGAGCTCTCATGGCTTTTGCCATACTTCCAATCTGAACTGGTAATGCAACAAGCCTAGATCCTTCATATTGAACTCAGAAGTAAACTCCTTGTTCACTGATCAATGAGGTTCTCTTCTCTTGTCAAAAACAAGTCATCATCATATAATAACAAAATCACATGGTCATCTCTAGCAATCTTGTAGTAAAGGTTGGGATCAACGTCACTCTTGGTGAAACCAAGACTCGTCAGGTATCCATCAATTCGAGAATAACAAGCTTGAGGTGTTTCTTGAGTCTGTACATGGCTTTCTTCGATTTGCAAACGCGAGTCTCCCTTTCATGTACCTCAAAACATTGAGGTTGTTCCATGTACACTTCTTCCTCAATCAGTGCATTGAGGAAAGCTATCTTCACATCCATTTGATGCAATTTCCAAACTAAAATAGAAGTAATATAAATAATTGTTCTAATAGAAGCATGCCTAACAACTGGAGAAAATGTCTCCTCATAGTACTCTCCCTCTTTGTAGGAGAACCCTCTTGCCATGAAACTTGCTTTGTACTTCTCTACGTTGCCATCCACTCCATGCTTGATCTTGTAGATCCACTTGGAAGTCGCCACTGACTTCCCTTCAGGTTTTGATATTATCCCACACGACATTTTTCATGTAGGACTGATATTCTTCTGTCATGGCATCCTTCCAAACTTGTTGTCTCATAATTGGATGGCTTAGAATCAATGATGCGACTTATCAATGTTGCATATCTTGAGTAGGTCTTGGGACATTTACTTTCTCTAAAAGTGCCATGGGGAGTTGCATGTACCTCTGCTTCCTGTAATGTACTTTGAAGCCAAGTTGGTCTCTTCTTGGGTTTGGGAGCAATAATCCTAGGTGTATCCACTGGATCATTTGGCCCTTTTGTTTCTTCTTGATGATCTGGAGGATGCTCCACAGGATTAGACGATCCTGGACCTACATCCTTGGTAGCTTCATGTTATTCATCATCATCTACATCGTTAGACTTTATGAACGCTGCATCATCATCAAAGGTAACGTCTCTGTTGACTTCAATCTTATGTTGCCCTGGTATAAATTTTGTAAGACTTTGATGATTCACTTTACCTAACAAATGTTCCCTTCTTTCTAGAAGACTCCAACTTCATCCTCTTCTCCTTGGGTACATGAATGTTGACATGACAACCAAAGATTCTCAAATGCCCAACCTTTGATTTCTCACCTGTGAAAACTCTCCAGGAGTCTTGAATTCCAAAATCCGGTGAGGACTTCTATTTTGAACATAAACTGTTGTTTTGGATGCTTCTCCCCAGAAGAACATGGGCAAATCTTGACCATGGATCATTGCTTTAGTATTGCATTAGAAGTTTCCACAATAGTCCTATTCTTCCTTTCCACAACCCCACTTTGTTGACGGTTGTAAGGGACTACCAACTCCCTCTTAATCCCAGTGTCTTTTAAAAGGTTATGAACGATTGAATGAGATATTAAATGCTCAAAGGTCTCCACTCGTAAACACTGGGTTAGGCTATGAAGGAGAATCCAGTGAGCCTAAGGCAGAGGATAAAAGGACAACCACTTTTGTAAAAGCTGTCATGGGAGACAACGATAGTTCTCGTCAGTCCGAAAACAAAAATCTGGGCAACATTTCAACATCAAATGAACAACTAAAAAGAAACACTATTGGAAAAATCCAGGAGATAAAATGAATGAACAATCAAGCAACAAACGACAATAGAACTTACTTCTTCAGAAGACAATTTTCAAATTTCTATAGGTTATATCCCCAAACGACATCCACTACCAGGTACATATATTTTTTCTATGGGTACTGTTATTGCTGTAAAAATTTTGGACATAAAACCATAGACTGTAGAGCTTATGTTAGAAGATTTGATTTTGGAAACTCTAAAAGAAGTAAGGATAATAATGGATTCACATACATCAAAACAAACACGAATCTAGATAAAAGTGCATATGTTCCTCTCTGTAATATTATTGAATGTTTCTATTGTCACAATTTTGGACACAAGTCATATGAATGTCAGCTTAAGGACAATAGACTTTCACCTCATATTAATTATAGAACATATGTTTGCAAAAATGGAGAAAGAAAAAGGAAGAAGAAAAAGTTGATAAGTGTGACCTAGTTCTATATGCTAAAGATCAAAACAATAAATGGTATGTGGACAGTGGCTGCTCTAGACATATGATAGGAGACATAAGCAAGTTTGTATCTTTGGATGAAAATAAATCTGGAAATGTCACATTCGGCAATGATAAAGCAGGAAAAATTAGATGAAAAGGTACAATCATTCTGAATAATGGAAGAGGAAAGGCTCAAGATCTATTGTTTGTAGATGGTCTAAAACACAATTTGTTGAGTGTAAGTTAGATGTGTGACAAAGGTTGTGAGGTTCTCTTTAGAGCACAATCTAACCATAATTTGTTGAGTGTAAGTTAGATGTGTGACAAAGGTTGTGAGGTTCTCTCTAGAGCTCAAGATTGTGAAGTCAGGTCAATATCTATAGGAAAGACTCTGGTTAAAGGAGTTCGAACAGAGAGTAATGTATATATCTTGAAAGAAGAGAGTGAAGAATGCTACATCAACAAACTTTATGATTCCTGGCAACGACATAGGAGATTGGGGCATCTCAATTTTGACCACATCATCAAACTCAACAAGAAAAGAGCAGTTAGAGATCTACCAACAATAAAGAAGCCTCAAAACACTATATGTAGGTTGTGCCAAATGGGTAAACAAACATGAACATCGTTTAAAGTTAAAGATAAACTATCAAGCAATAAGCCTTTACAGCTAGTTCACATGGATCTGTGCGGGCCAGAACAGATGCACCAAGAGGGGGAGAAAAATACTTTATGTTAATAGTTAATGACTATTCAAGATTGACATGGGTGGCATTTCTAAAAAATAAGTCATAAGCATTTGAAAAGTTCAAAATATTCAAGGCACTAGCAGAAATACAAACATGGTGTAAGATTAAGTGCATAAGGTCGAACAAAGGAGGTGAATTTACATCAGATGAGTTTGTAGACCTGTGCAATGAATTTGGGATAAAACAACAATATACTGTTGCAGACACATCGCAACATAATGGAGTTGTAGAGAGACAAAATAGGGTTGTTCAAAAAATAGCCATCGCTATGATGCAAGAAAGAAACATCTCCCAAACCTATTGGGTAGAAGCAATACATACAACAATACATATTCTCAAGAAGGCACATCTCTGACCAAATTGTGATCAGACACAACATGAATTGTGGCACAAGAAACCAACATCAATCAAACATTTTAAAGTATTCAATAGTAAATGCTATATAAAAAATAATGATAAAAATCTAGGAAAGTATGATGCTCGATATGAAGAAGGAATATTTTTGGGATATTCATAAAAATGTAAGGGATATAGGTGCTATAATAAGAGGCTGCATAAGATTGTGGAATGCATTGATGTAAGGTTTGATGAAAAATTATCTGATAAGAACAAAAACACAGGATTTATGAATCCTTAGTTCATCTCCATTATGGCAATAAAGAGAATGAAGAGCAAGATGAAACATTAGAAGATACAGAGATGCACTCAAAAGGACCCTCAAGACACACTCAAAAGAATCATCCTGAAAATCAAATTATTGGAGACAAAAGTGAAGGAGTTCAAACAAGGAGACAACTAGCAGAAAAATTGAGCAAGTTCATTTAGCCCTTTTGTCACAAATAGAACAAAAGAACTTTGATGAGGCAAGTAAAGACAAGAATTTGATAGATTCTATGAAAGAAGAATCGGAAAGAATGTCATTGGCACAAAATGGGTATTCAAAAATAAGATGAATGAACAGGGTCAAGTTGTTAGAAACAAGGCCAGACTAGTGTGTAAGGGGTACTCACAGGTGGAAGGTCTTGATTATGAAGAGACTTTTGCACCAGTCCCGAGAATGGAGACAATCAAAATGTTTTTGGCCATTGCGTGCTGCAATGATTTCAAGGTATACCAAATGGGCGTGAAGTATGCCTTCCTAAATGGTGACCTTGAGGAGGATGTTTATATGGAACAACCTGAAGGTTTTTCATTATCGAATAAGCCTAAGTAAGTGAAGTATGCCTTCTAAATGGTGACCTTGAGGAGGATGTTTATATGGAACAACTTGAAGGTTTTTCATTATCAAAGAAGCCTAACTAAGTGAAGTATGCCTTCCTAAATGAAGGTTTTTCTTTATCAAATAAGCCTAACTAAGTGAAGTATGCCTTCCTAAATGGTGACCTTGAGGAGGATGTTTATATGGAACAACCTGAAGGTTTTTCATTATCAAATAAGCCTAACTATGTTTGCAGGTTAAAGAAAGCACTGTATGGCCTTAAACACACACAACGAGCATGGTATTCTAGGTTGGAAAAGTACCTTCAGAAACAAGGTTTCAAGGGAGTATTTGATAGTAATATGTACATAAAGAATGATGAAGATAAATTATTAATTATGGTTGTATATTTAGACAATATCGTGTTTGGAAAAAATAAATATAGTTTGGTAAAAGGTTTTGCTGAAGAGATGAAGTCCGAGTTCGAGATATCAATGATTGGAGAGCTTACCTTCTACTTAAGACTTCAAATCCGACAGAAGGCCAGAGGCATATTCATTTCTCAAGAGAAATATCTAAGAGATGTGATAAAAAGGTTCCAAATGGAAGAATGTAAACTTGTCTCAACTCTCATGACCACTGGATGCAAGTTATGTGCAGATGATGAATCGTCAGATGTAGATGAAAAAATTTACAGGTCTATGATGGAGAGTTTGCCATACCTAACAACTTCTAGACCAGATATAATGTTGGCAGTTGGATTAGTAGCAAGATATCAATCAACACCCAAACAAAGTCATTTTTTAGCAAGAAAGAGGATATTCAAGTATTGGAAAGGAACTACAAGCTACGAACTATGGTATCCGAGAGGTAAGGACTTTACACCGAAAGCATACACAGATGCGGATTGGGCTAGTTGTGTGGATGGTAGAAAACATACAAGTGGTTGTGCATTCTATCTAGGAGAGTCCTTGGTGGCATGGCTAAGAAAGAAACAAACATCGGTTTCCCTACCTATGACGGAAGCTGAATACATAGCAGCTGCAACTTGTTTCACATAGGTGTTGTGGATGAAACAAACACTTTAGGATATTAAGGTAAACTTTAGTGGGCCTATTTCTATCAAATGCGAATATACAAGTGCAATAAGCATGTCAAAAAATCATGTGCTTCATTCAAAGAATAAGCACATCCCTATAAAGTACCACTTCCTCAAAGAACAGGGCGCCGAGCGAACAATGAATATGGAGTACATACCCACAATGAACATATAGCAAACATATTCACAAAGCCTCTTGCTAGAGAACCATTCGAGTATCTGAGAAACAAGCTTGGGATATTGTCTACAAACGCTACTCACTAATGTAACTTAAAAAAAATAATCTAAAAGTTGGAATTGAATGCACTAGCTAAGGGGGGCACTACAGGAGCAGAAAGAAGTAATGAAGAGAAACAACAAGCATATGATTTTGTCAAGAATTTGAAGCAGCTAAGAAGAAGCAGGAACGAAGGCATCATAAAGTATGAGCTCAAGTTATCTTCTTCATAAACGCAAGAAACATCAATCGGGTGCACCAGTCTTCAATGCAAGGTTTTATAGAAAGACGTACACATGAAGATGTATAAGCATGTAAATAAATAAATAGACAAAGCATGTTATCATCATTAGAATTTTCTCAAAAATCCTTCATTTTCGTATTTTTTATATGGAATACATTGATTTACATTTTGATGCTCCATGTAATAACTGACAATTGATCTATGAAAACTTGAGAGCCTTTCAAATATATTTACATGAAGGCAAAAGCAAATGATTTCTATCAAGTGGAGGAGAAAATTATATATATATATATGCAACCAATAGTAAAGAGACCACTATGGAAGTAAAATGGCTCTTAAATCCCAAGAACATCAAGGAATTAAGCTGCAATGTTACATTCAAAGTTTGAAATATCTTCAAACAATATGCTACCATCAAGTCAAGAAGAGCAGATTGTATTCATCTTTGTGATGAGTTTTCAGGAAGTCTTCATCATGAAGAATCATGAGATTGACATCTGAACCACATTATTTGCAACTTTCATATGAAGGAATCTAGCTCATCAGATGATCAAGTGCAAATTGCTACAAAGGATCATTTCATGCATAGTTCCTGTCATGATTGCAAAGAACAACTAAGGAAGAAAATCATGAAAATGCTTATGAAATTAGAAGGCCATCATGTGAATAAGACAATGGGCTGTATTTTATTGCATCACTAGGTTTTCCCCAAATCCTCCAGCTTCAATATTATGTCGACATAGATTTGGGCAATATTAATGCTAAATGATTAAAGTGAAAGAATAGTTAAAGTGAGATTATGAAGGAAATTCTTTAAAGCATCAACATCATAGTTGAAGAAGAATTAAATTCCTACATCTGAAAGTTTAAATGTAGAGTCAATTCATCAATAACTTTACAAAAAGAAGAAATGGATCATATGAAGAGAGCATTCTCCATATCTATTCAAGTTGCAGGAAATAAAACTCGTTCATCAATAACTTTACAAAAAGAAGAAATGGAATCATATGAAGAGAGCATTTTCCATATTTATTCAAGTTGCAGAAAATAAAACTTGTATATCTCATAGCAGGAAAATGAACAGACATTCAGATCCACTGCATTTCCAAATCTATTATGTACAGTGATTGAGATGCAATTTATGGGCATTCAATACTAGGAAAATTTCGAGAACAACAAATTTTGGGGCAAAAGGCTACCAGTGCATGTCATGGAAAAGGGCATCACTAGCATTGATTAATTACATGCATTAAAACAAAACAAAAGGGAGGGAGAGATCCCTAAGAGTTCAAGAAAACTTAAGAGTAAGCACCAAGAAAGAAATGACAACATAAAGATATTTGTGTGCTCAAAGTGACTCTCTTATGTAATGGAAAGAATGAATGCTCACTCCAAAGATAACACAAGGAAAAATAACAAGTATGTGGTCATAATTTTAATTATGACTATTCAATATCGACAGGAATAGACATGGCTGCAGAGATGACAGAAGACAGAAAGACAAGTAATGAGTATTTTGCATATGAATTCATTGGAAAACCTCTTGAATCTTACGCGCTTAGTATGCGTTATTTTCAACAACCATAATCTTAAGAAATGCATTTATGGAACAATTTTTTTAATACTTTAGAGTCAATTACATGGAGCATCGATATTAATTATATGGAGCAACACTATCAATTATATGGAGCAACACTATTAATTTTATTATTTGATTCCTTGATATATGGAGTGGTATTTGGAGAGGCATTATTAATATTTTATTTGATATATGGAACAACACTATTAATTTAATTATTTGATGCATTGATATATGGAGCGGTCTTTGGAGAGGCATTATTAATATTTTATTGAACCCAACACTATAATTTTTGGAATCACAATGGTTAGAGTTTTGTGCCCTAATTAGGGTTCTCTACATATGATATAATTGGAATATTACACTATCGACAGTGCTAGTCTCAATCCAACAAAACACTAGGTGCTTGTAAGCATTTATTGAGCAACCTCCATTTAAATCTCTACATAATCAATTTTGATATATGGAAAGCACATATGTGCATTGAATTGGAATGACAAACAATAATGGAGAGAAGTTATTGAAACAATAATGGAAGCGATGGTAGTTTATTAAAACAATCATAAAAAGCATTGGAAGAATTGTTAATGTACATCGTTGGCATTAATAAAGTATACATCGTTGGCATTAAAACGTTGAGTAACGTTGCCATGAGCCACAAACTAAAACACTTATGGTTATTGGATTATACTGAAGATAAAGGGCTTGAAGTGGTCGCCTCAACTCACAAAGATTTGTAGGAACCTCATGTTTTCCCATTTGGTCAAGGAGCCGTGATAAAGGAAGGCCTTGTGACTATTTCAAGGCGTTGTCCTAAATTGATCTATGCACTATATTTTTGTTGTCAAATGACAAATGCAACGTTTCCTTACTGGTGCAAGCAAGAACCATCTTCTCACCTGTTTCCGCTCATGTATTATTGATCCCACAAGCCCAGATCATTTGATGAAGGGTTTGAAACAATTGTACAATATTGCAAAATTTTACGACATTTATCTATGATTGGCTTGCTTACAGGCAACATCCTTCAGGTTGTATAACTCTTTGTAAGCTTTGTTAGAAAATTATATATTACAGAGCAATGGAACACATAAAATATGTGGAAATACAAACACATAAATACCATATAAAACAAGAGAGACACAGAATATGTGGTTCACCCAACTTGGGCTACGTCCACGGAAACAACCAGTCCTTCCTTTCTATTATCCAACAAAATGAAGAGACACAACCTACAATAGATCCACTGTAATATCCTCTACTCTCTCACACAGTCCCCCTTTCTGGTTCTCGCTTAGAATATACACTCAAATACACAGTCGCAATACAATACCCTCATACAAAACGAGGGGTTTCCTTCTAGGGAAAATAACCCTATATTAAACATAACTTCTATCGTCATATCATCTGCTTAATGAACGACCCATATTGACTACGAAATTACAATATTTTACAAGGCAATTTTACCTCTGTTTTTACATCGTTTAATAGCCCCCCCTTGGACCCTCCCAAGGGCGATTAAACGATGGGTGAAATTGTCGCCTTGTTAAGAATAGGGATCCAACGCGACAATACATAAAGAAGATAATCAGGTTCCACACCCAACAAACTTGGCATAGTGTATTGCGTATGAGTAGCATTTTATTTGGAAAAACCTTTCCCTTGTTCATGGAGCAACGTAGGAGCATCGTTGGAGCAATGTGTTATTTGGAGCAACGTTTTATTTGGTGCATTGTTTTGAATTCCATGCATTTTTTTATGGAGGAGACTTCATCCTGGAGAAATGTTGGTGTTTAGGTTTTATGCCGTAATACATGGCAACATTTATTCATTAGAGTAGCATTGAACATATCGTAAGTTTGTAGCAGCATTTATTCATTAATGCATGACAACATTGAACAAATGGACAACGTGAATGAAAAGCATTTGTTTCAATGGATAACGTTCAATGGTTTGAAGTGTTTCAAGGGAAAACATTCATGAAATGCGTTCCAATGGACAATGTTATCGGAAAGCGTTCGTTAATGGGAAGCGTTTCAATGAACAACTTTCATGGAAAGCGTTTCAATGGACAATGTTTCTCATTGCTCGACATCTCTGAGAGGGCGGCCAATGGAAAAGAAAAGTAACTATAGTGAGATAAAAACCCTTCTTATCGATATGACAACAATCACTTTGGAATGGGAAATGTCAAAGATGTTGAAGAACCCTGGTGTGATGGCGAGGGTGCAGGAAGAGCTGGACACAACAGTGGAAAAACATGGGTGATTAAGACTGTAATCTTCTAGGACTAGAGTACTTGCAATGTGTGGTGAAGGAAACAATGAGATTGCATTCATTGGTTTCATTGTTGATTCCCCACAAGTCAACCGAGGTGTGCACTATAGTGGGATACCAAATTCCAGCTAAAATGAGGGTCATAATGAATGCATGGGTGATTGGCAGAGATCAAGGTGTGTGGGAAGAGGATGATTTGGTGTTCAAGCTGAAGAGGTTTATGTAGGTGGATGGTAGAATAGATATATAGATGTGCGAGGTCGAGACTTTGAACTCATTTCCTTCGGATCTGGTAAGAGAGGATGTCTCGGGATGGCTTTGGCTCTTCAAGTAGTCATCCTTGCATTTTCAGACTTAATGTATTACTTCAATTGGAGTTTGGAATGTAAGGATGGAGAACATAAGGAGTTGGATATAAGTCAATAGTTTGGCATAACAATGGCACGACGCTTCAAGCTCTTTTCCATTCCAGCCATCCAAAAAAAAATAAAAATTCTTTGAATCTCTCCAAAAAGTCGGCAGATCCCCTCCAAGATGTTTGATATGCTTTCAACATTATTAAATGCTTCCATCATTGCTCGAATCCATCGCTATATCATCCTATTACCGACAACATCAAAATAGACTTCTTTGTTGTATATGTTAGGGTTTTTTGCCCTAATAAGGAATATTCAATGCCTATTCCAACAAACATTACATTATATATCAAAGTTAATTTTTAATGCCTATTCAACATCTTCAATGCCTAATCCTCTCGTTAACGACCAGATAACACAATCAGCCCTATATTATTTTGTAGTCCAAATACCCAATATATTGGCATCGAATTGGGCTAAAGTTGTCACTTTGTTTTCCATCAATCATTTAGTACTTCAAATTTGACACATATAAGCGTTGTGTTGGCACATAATTGGCATGATTGAATGAATATGGAATGCATAAGAAGCTCATAGATGTGTATATATTGCTGCATACACCAATATATATGTGTAGGGGGTCTCATACACCAATTTGGTGTTTGGCTTGGCCGTGACCTTAAAATTGGATATATATATTATATATATATATATCGAAGGTTATGGCAAAATTACAACAATGACACCATTTAATGATTATGGAGAAACATTTAAAGTTTACTTGGTTTCCTTATAATATTCAAGGTGTTCTTGATAGTAGTTTTGAGTTGCAAGAAATGACTCCCTTGTCATTAATGTTGAAGGGGGAGGAAACAATGATAACTTCTAAGAGAACAAGAATTTATGTTGCCATCAATGCCAAAGGGGGAGAATGTTGGAGATGTTGGCATAGATGTCAATTGATCATGTTGATGATATGTCTAATTTATGCTAAATACTATTATTGCAAGGTTGCTTGAAGTACAAAGGTTGAAAGTGATGTGAAGTGCAAAATCTACGCTAATCAATATAAAGGCTAAATGTTGTCAAGTGGGACATAATATATTAACACACAAGTTGAAATACATATATTTCATTGAACAAAAAATGTAGACAATACAAATTTGATTTGTCTCTTGTAATTATTACTGATTAAGATGTTATGATGCCATTTTATATTTACAAATATTTTCAGAACTGA
Source organism: Pinus albicaulis (assembly GCA_034641835.2). NCBI lineage: Eukaryota > Viridiplantae > Streptophyta > Pinopsida > Pinales > Pinaceae > Pinus > Pinus albicaulis. The sequence continues at coordinate 1,059,146,608 of CM076570.1, forward strand.
AAATGAAACAAGTGAGAAGTTTTTGGAAGGCCAAGAGACAATGCTTCACTTCATATTCCACAAGGAATACAAACAACCAAGAGGGCTTGCTTATAAAGTGTACAATGTGGAATGGAAAAAGTGCTTTTCGAAAGAGAATAAAATATGAATAAGGAAGTTGATGGGCAGCTGCAGAAGAAAAAGAGAGAGTGAAAGAGAAGAAGCAGTTCAATAGTAAACTTGAAATCAGAATAGTCTATGAGGTAACCGACATTTATAACTTGATGTTGTGACTGAGAAATTTCTGTTCTCTTATATGTTGCAGTTTGAAAAATAACATGTTGTACCCTCTTGAGGTAGGAGCCTCCTGTGGTTTGTAGCCTGCCAAAACCTTGTGGGAGTTCGAGCTTACTTTGAGGTAGGAGCCTCTTGTCGGTTGGAGGCTACAAATATTTGATGTAATAAGGAGTATCAACTTTCCTTCACATCATTTTCAGCCTAACATTCATGGTTTTCTCCCTTCGGGGTTTCCACTTATATCTAGTGCCTTCATGTGTTGTTTCTGAATGCTATGTGAATGATCTTGAACTATTGATAAGTAAATCTACAAATTTCTCTCCTTGAAACCTGAAAAAATATTTCAATAGAGCATGAACATGAACCATTAGTTGCATAATAAATTAAAGATGAGAAGAAAAGAATATTAAATTACTGATTCACCCCCCCTCTTAGTAATTTCCAATCATAAATATCATTCTCCCCCATTATGTGATCTTAGCCTTTATCTTTTTCTATGTCAAGTCCTCTAGTTGAGCCTTGAATTCCTGAAACCTGCTAAAGACCTCATTTTTGTTTTCATGAAGTGTTAAATTGTAGCAAAATGTGCCTTAGTCAAATGGAAAAATTCGAAATTCCACATCAGCAGGATGACTTGAATTGCAGTTAGCAGGGGAGACATGGCCAAATCACTTAGTTAAATTAGTCAATTCGAGTTTGTAGGCTGGAAGTAAAGTTGTGCATGAGTTTATTATTGAAATCTAGCAATCTAGTGGAGTTAGAGTTAGTTAAACTCAGTGATTTGAGCTCTAGTATAGAATAGAGTTAGTAGGAGTTCAATTGAGTAGTATAACTGTTGTTAACTCCCTACTCCCTAAACTCTCAGTTAACTGATCAATTTACTAAAAATAACCCTAGTCATGCATGAAATTTGAATTGCCTAGTTGAGGTGGAGAAAAAGGCACATTGTAATTGTCAATTGTATACTAGTTGAGTGTACAAGCTTTGTATTGGAGCAGGTGATCAATTCATTCAGGATTTGTGCAAGGAAATAGGGAATTCTCCTATTTTTTAGGAGCTAATTTCCTCAAAGATTGTGCAAGGAAATAGGAGGAAGGTTGAGGCCTATTTTCACTAAGTGTTGGTCAGAGCAGGTCAGTGAGAAGGAGATTGGTATTGCAGTGTAGGTGTAGCTTCAAGGATTGAAGTAGACATTTTAATAGATCCACATTCTTATGTAATTCAATACAAAACAGAGGAGGGGTTTTTCCTGTTGGAAACACTAAGAGGGGGGTTGAATCAAGATTTCTTAGCAATTAACATTTTATTGATCCTTTTCATAACATTAGTTAATCTTCAATTATTATAATTATTTATTAAAATCAGTAAACAACAATGCAAAAGATAGAGATAGTAGGCACAATATTTTTAGGTGGAAAACCCCCTCTGGGTCAAAAGTTACCAAAAAATTTTCTAATAAGTTCTTTAATCTCTAGCCCCAACTGAAAAGAAAGCTACAAATTCCTAGAACTCTAGGAAAAACATTCTTCTCCACCTCTCACTGGAAGGACGCCCCAACGCCCTTGTTTGATCAGCAGTCAGTTGAAAGGATTCCCCAACACCCTAGCGAGCCACAAATCGCCTTGGCACCACCCTACCACCCTGAAGTGTTTACATGCCCCAAACTTAAGGTGACTTCTTCACTGGCCTAACACCACCCTAGCACCCTATAGAGACAAAGTAAGATAAAAGTGTGGACTCCCGTACTAGGGACAATGATCCACTTTAAAGTAAGATTTTCAATGAATTTCTGGACTGACCAACAACACTAAAACTTATACCCTTGACTCAACAAACCTAGAACCCTTGACTCAATTGAAATAAAATCCTGTAAATTTTCTACTTTACACCCGATATCAAGTAGCAATCACATAAACATGAAAGTAAAATGCTGATAGAACACACCAATAGATCAACAAAAGACAAGCCAAAAATACATTTAACTTGATCATCAAAATATGTGTTGTGGTGCATTACGAAGGTCAATAGGATGCTTCAACCAACAAAGTCTCCTCATGGTCAGCCAACCAGGATGTGTCACACAACCCTCTTGGACAACTTCTACAACAATCAATCCAAATTTAACAAAAGTCAACACTGTCCAGTGAATGGTCAACGCAAAACAACAGCAGCAAAAAGTCAACACAACCAAGTCAAAGTCAACATTGAGCCTCGGTTTTTGTGCCAAAAAGTGCGGATGAGGAGATCGAAGTTTTGGGAGAGTTTCGGGTCAATTTGACCAAGCATTGACCAAAGTCAACACTGGTCAATTCTGCGCTGCAAACCCTAGAACAATATGAAACCCTAGTTGCTGTTTTTCCCACGTTTGAGTGAAGAGAAGCCTCTAAGATGATGATCGAACCAATCAGATGCAGAGAGAGAATGTGTGATGAGTGATGGATGAAAATGACCTCCAACATTGTCCTATATATATCCATCAGTGAGGGTGTGTGACACATTTGTTGGGGCTCCAAGCCTACATTACAATTCTGGCCAACCTTGCATATAAGTGGAATTAATTCAAAATAAATGTTCTGCTCATCAGATCAAGATGATCTTTAGATCGATCTTGCATCTCTCCAAAAGAGGAATCCAATAAAAATATTGGCATCGTCATCTAAGCATCACAACATGGAGTTTGGACCTAGTTGCCCAAAATTAACACTCCCTCTCAACTAGGGAGAACTCCATCCCCCTGTGCCATCCAAACATCGTGCGTCATCCCACTGTAACTTGATTTGCTAGCTTCTTTATTTCAGAACAAAAAGGTGAGTCACAAAGGCATCACTCTCGGCTGAAAAATTCAGCCAAGAGGTCTGAAACCTCTATAGGACTCAAAGGAGTCACATACCAACCCGAAGTTGGTTTAACTGACTCGAAGTCATTTGGAGGTCTGAAACCTCACTAGACTTGATCCCAGATCAAGTGGTTGGACACGTGTCATCCTAGCCATAGAGAGTACGACAACCTCCGATGCGTCCATCGGTCTTGCTACTGGTCTCTAGCTTTTCCCACCTCATTGGCCAAGATGAGAGGTACTTCCCATGAGTCTGAGACTCCATGGGTAGGATGCATACAGGGCATAAATCAAAGAGAGGTGAACCAACTAAATATCATAACGGTGGGGCAGAAGCGCACCAAAAAGGTTCCGCAAGCCTAGCCCTATGGTTGCTTATAGCTCCAAGAAGCTATCCCCAAATCCCCCTGGATCTCCTAGAGCTCATCGTCCAACAAGACTCTCAACATAGGATCGTTCCACGATTCCAAGATATCGAAGCAGACCCAAGTGTGAAGCAACATCCAGATGTGCTCTTGCGATCCACCACACTGCCAACCTAATCAACATCAGTATATCCATGGAGTCTCAAACTCGCGGCAGTGTATCTCAACCCATGGTTTATCGTGCCCGGAAGATATCTCAACAGATTCTTGGCACCAACCTAGTGAATGTGATGAGGATCAACCATGTGTTGACTCAAAGTGTTCATTGCAAAACATACGTCCCGACGGGTGTTCACTAAGAACATCAAGGCCCCTACGAGTTGATGATACTCAATAGGATTTGCTAGCATGGGACCAGCAGCGCTTCCACTCAACTTCTTAAAGTTGCGCTCCATCGATGTCGATACAGACTCACCATTCCAAATCTTTCCAGCAGCTTTGCAATATATTTTCCTTGAGAGAGGAAAATCTTGCCAGGTCTCTGCCAGACCTCCAGGCCTAGGAAATAATGTATCAGTCCTAGGTCCTTCATCTCAAACTCAGAAGCGAGCTCCCTCTTACATTGATGAATGAGAGGGTCAACACCTATCAGGAAGAGATCGTCCACATAGAGAACCAGAATGAGAGGCTTTTCTCTATCAACCTTGAAGTAAAGGTTCAGATCAACATTATTACGAGTGAAGCCCAACTTCATCAAGTAGCGATCTATCATCTCGTACCAAGTCCTGGGGGCTTGCTTCAACCCATAGAGGGCTTTCTTCAACTTGCATACATGGGTGTCTCTATCTTGGACTTCGAATCCCAGAGGTTGCTCCACATACACCTCTTCCTTTATCGAACCATGTAGAAAGGCGGTCTTCACATCCATTTGATGAAGATTCCATCCTTGCGTAGCAGCAAGGGCTATGATAGATCGGATGGTGGTATATCGGACCACAGGTGCAAATATGTCATCATAGTCTACGCCTTCCTTTTGAGAGAATCCTTGAGCAACGAATCTTGCCTTGAACTTTTCAGCACTACCATCAGATCCATGCTTGACCTTATAGAGCCATTTCGAGGTGACAATTGTTTTGTCCTCCGGACTCGGAACCACATCCCAGACCTCATTCTTCATAATGGACTCGTATTCTTCGTGCATAGCATCCTTCCAAACTTAATGCTTTACAACTTCTTCAAAAGTTCCAGGCTCAGATTGTACAATTGTACTCATGGCTGCTAGATACCCATGGTATCTATTCAAATTCTTTCTTTCACGGAATTTCCCCCTTGGGGCCATATGTCTCTCGGCAACTTCGAGAGTATTGTGGAGCCATGAGGGTCTTCTCTTCATTGAAGGAGGTGGATCAATGGTGTCCATCGGTCCTTCAACATCAGACATCATCTCATCCTTCGGTTCTTCCTGATTCCTAGACCTTACTTCATGATCTTCCTCAGAGCTCGAAAGACTTATCACTTTCCTGAGGGAAGCATCTTCATCAAAGGTAACATCGTGGCAAATCTCCACTTCTCTTTGACTAGGCACATAGACTCTATAAGCGTTCAAAGTTTCACTGTAGCCCACAAACATTCCCTTTTTCCCAGAAGCATCCAACTTGCTCCTCTTCTCTTTCGGCACATGAAAATAAACGGGATAACCAAAAACTCTATAATGAGATACGTCAGGTTTCTTACCAGAGAAAACATCTTCGGGAGTTTTGGAGTCCATAGCAGAATGCAGGCATCGATTTTGTATGTACACAGCAGTGTTCACAGCTTCTCCTCACAAAAACTTTGGAAGACCTTGGTCACATAACATGGCACGGGCAACTTCCACAATGGTCCTGTTCTTTCTTTCAGCAACACCATTTTTCTCAGGAGTATATACGGTTGTCGTCTCCCTCTTGATGCCAACGTTTTTGCAAAATTTATTGAACTCGTTAGTCTCATATCCAGTGCCATTATCGATCCTCAAAATCTTGATCTTCTTCCCTGTTTGATTTTACACCAAGGCTTTGAAAGTACGAAACCACATGAAAGCCTCATCCTTCTTCTTCAAGAAGTATATCCAGGTCTTGCGAGAGAAGTCCTCTATAAACGTAATATAATAAGAACATCCTCCCAAGGATGTCACAGAAAGCATACCAGACAAATCAGAATGTATCAATTGCAAGACATCAGATGTATTTGTGACACTTGAGGGGAAAGGTCCCCTTGTATGCTTTCCTTCGGGACAACCCTGACATACAGCTTCATGATCATTTTTGAATTTGGGCATCCCTGTCACCACCTTCCTTGCTTCGGGAAGGGCTTTGTAATGAAGGTGTCCAAACCTCCGGTGCCATAGTTCGGTTTGATGAATAGTATCACATGTCATAGCCCACATTGGACTTCCTCCAACCCAGTAGAGTGTATCAACTCTAAACCCAATCATGAGAGCGTCCTTGAAACTCTTCTTCCAGATGCGTACCTTCCCATCGAAGAATGCCACCTTGAAACCTTTGTCTTCCATGGCCGAAATAGACACAAGGTTTTTCTTCAATTCAGGTACATATAGTACATCTTGCAAGCGGAGGACTTGACCTTGAGATAAGTGGAGGGTCACAGTCCCTGTCCCTTTTACGGGATAGGTGGAATTATCTCCAAGGATAAATAAATACATGCCATTCACAGGAGAGACCTCCAAGTGCGGTGAGAACCATTTCTTGGTCAGTGATTGTCTCCCCAATGGTAAGAAGATTATTCTTGATTTTATTCAACTTCAGAAAATAAGATTGAACGGATTCATCCCTGCCTTTCTTGAGATTATTTAATTGGTTCTCAAAGAAAAGAACTTGATTTGCATTGTTGGCCCTGAATATATTGACCAACTTATCATACATCTCCTTAGATGTGTGTAACTCAGAGATGTAGGCAACCAAAATCTTATGGATGGAATCCCGGATGATCAGCTTTGCTTTGATTTCCCCTTTCTTATACTTCGACTTGGCGGCAACAGGTGCATATGATGGAGGCTCTTGGATTTTACCCTACACATAGCCCATGACATCTTGGTCTTCCAACATCAAATCCAAAGACATCTTCCAAGCATGAAAGTCAGCCTTTCCAGTCAACTTGTCATCAAATTTGAAGCCATTATAATTTGAGGTACCCATGGGTCCTTGACAAATGCTACTTCTTCGGTGATTGCTTTCAATACAAACTTGGGCTTTGTCTTCACCTTATCTCTGATACCATGTAAATTTTCGTAGATGTTCTTTTCTTGATGCAACTTTTACTTTACACCTGATATCAAGTAGCAATCACATAAACATGAAAATAAAATGCTGATAGAACATACCAATAGATCAACGGAAGACAAGCCAAAAATACACTTAACTTGATTGCCAAAATATATGTGTTGTGGTGCGTTACGACGATCAACAGGATGCTTCAAACAACCAAGTCTCCTCACAGTCAGCCAACCAGAATGTGTCACACAACCCTCTCAGATAGCTTCTACAACAGTCAACCCAAAGTCAACAAAAGTCAAAGCTATCCAGTCAATGGTAAACACAAAAAGCAGCACTATAAAGTCAACACAACAAAGCCAAAGTCAACGTTGAGCCTCAATTTTTGTGCCAAAAAATGCAGATGGATGAGATCGAAGTTTTGGGAGAGTTTTAGGTCAATTTGACCAAGCTAGTCAATTCTGCGCTGGAAACCCTAGAACAATCCAAAACCCTAGTTGATGTTTTTGCCACTTGTGAGTGAAGAGAAGCCTCTAAGATGATGATCGAACCAATCAAATGGAAAGAGAGAATGTGTGATGAGTGATGGATGAAAATGACCTCCAACGTTGACCTATATATATCCGTCAATGAGGGTGTGTGACACATCTGTTGGGCTCCAAGTCTACATTACAATTCTGGCCGACCTTGCACATAAGTGGAATTAATTAAAAATAAATGTTCTTCTCATTGGATCAACATGATCTTTAGGCCGATCTTTCACTTCTCTGAACGAGGAATCCAATAAAAATATTGGCATTTTCATCTGAGCATCACAACATGGAGTCCCTTATCCCAAAACAATTTTTCCTTCTTCAACTCCTGACAATGACACAAATTTTTACAATTACAATGTTGACTTCAATTTACAAAAGGACTTTCGGAAAAATTTATAGCATGTATACAAGACTGTTTTCCCAACTATTCTTGTTGATGAACCTTTCTGCTACTTAGTTTGTATTGTTGTCACTATTTATAGGCTTCTATTGTTCTGAGGCATTTGCAGATGTTGTTTCTGCTCTTCCCTTACTGCTTCACTGCTGAAGTTCTTTGTTATTCCTTCAATAAAACATTGTTCATTCCACACTACCTTTGATGATTACACAATTCGATGCCCAAGGCCATGTCCATGCTTCACAACTACAATAAAAGATGCTTGAAATAATTCAACTTTTTTTTATAGATTATCAAGATCTTTTGACTCACGGTTTAATTATGATTCCCTTCCAAAGGCTACTTCAATTTGTAAGTAGATTATGCATATAAGATCGGTCACATAGTGTGGACAATATCTGAATACTTCTTGTGTTGGATCAAGCACTGAAAAGGATGTCACTGTAATTGCAGATCTTAGAAGATTGAAACAAATGTAAAAAAGAATCACCCAAATGAGAATCCAGTCCCAAACAAAAGAGACAATTAACCGATGAAACAAAAGGATACACTGCAAATCCCAACCAAAGGAAAAATTGTACAAACTTGTTTTGATGTCCTAGAATTTTTGCAAGAAGGGACCCAAAATATACTTCCAAATTTACTGTGCAAAAAACATGTTTACTATGATTATCCTAGTGTGAGGTTAGTAGATACATACCACAGGTAAATGAAGTAGGTCCGAGTGGTTTTAGGAACCCTAAAACAACATTAAATAGACTTATTGTTTGACAATTTGTATCCCTATTCAAACGATTTCCTATAGGTTCAAAGCTTAACTATTATTACAGTTGCAAGTTTCAAGACTTTTTATGCTCCTCAAAACCTCGCTCTCCGTTTATAAAGAAACCTTTTTACAAGATTATGTGTTCAATTAATTCACAAGATCATTTATTTTACTGAATCAAAAGAGATATTTATTCTTCAGATTATAGGCACCAAAGTATTGAATAATTTTCCCTAGCCTTAGATATTAATTCCAAACTTTAGTGAGAAAATCAAGCGACCTTTATGAGGTTGAATGTATTCCTTCACTCGGTCTTGAAAATTGTACAAATATCCTCAGATGTATCCCAAATGAATCACCATAATAAAAAATGACCAACCTTAACCGAATGATCTCTGCATTATTTGTTGAAGGTGGCCAAGAGTTTTAGGTGTCCTACTTCAGGATAGTCATTTTTGTGCATACTAAAATGAGAGAGGTAAGGCTCTCCTTTTATAGATATAGGAGGGCTCCAAAACATGAACGTTGGTAGGTTAAGTAAGGGCTCCATAAGCCAGACATTGGAGGAGCATTATTCCTTAATATAATATTAATTCATTTAATAAGTAAAATTTGTTTGTTTATGCCCTAAGGAAAGAAGGCCGTTGACCTATAAGGGAATAATGGGGTTTTCTTCCTTATTTAAAGTGATAAGGGGTACCCCTTATGGGTGAAGTGTAGTTTCATATTCTTTTTAAAGGTAAAGGGGACATGTATAGGTAGAAAATAGTTTAATAGATTTCCTTAAAGTGACTTGTTGACTCAATAGAATAAGTTTAATAACTTTATTTTAATCCTTGTTTTAAGGATCATGGCCAGAAATATTTTTAATTCTACTAGAATTTGAAATCAATGATTGACTTAGTGCATTTGGTCCAACCAAGATTGTGAAGTCAATGATTGGTTTATTGCGTTTGGTTCTTGAATTGATTAAACTTATACACAAATAGACTGCGGAGAGAATTATTGTCATATATTGATAACAATAGGTGAATTAATGATAAGATGTCTTGTCACAACCCTTTGGGGTTCTAGCCCACAACAATGGGTATTAAACTTAAAATACAAATAAATTTCAACCGTAAAGAACTGTGTGGGGTACCACATATCATCGGAAATATATTTTTGAGGAAAATCTAGTTAGATGGATTAGGAGACAAGAAACCACAAATTTCCATGCCAAATTTTCCGACAAAGATCGAGGTAGCTCATGGTGCTGTTTAGGTTGACATCAATGACAACCACCTATCAACATTTCCCAGCTGGGTTCCATAGGAAAAATACTACGTTCATTATGATTTAATGGTTGCATGTTATTGCATGTTTTTCTATTGTGTGTTTTCCTTTTCGCAGATTGTGTAGAAGAAATTTGTGTCTATTTTTTTTAAGTCTGAATACAATTGCAAATTTCAATCTATTTCTTCATGGTATCAGAGCTAATGAAGACTACATAGAAACTAGGTTCCGGATCTTCTCTCATATTTTTTTTTGATTTGCAGAGTTTTTGGTGCAGATCTTCTTCAATGTAGGAACAATGTCTTTCAATGCATTGAGGCTTGAGTATGCATTAGAGGGAACCTCAAATTTTTTTGCTTTGAAAGACATGATGGACGTTGTACTAGATGACAATGGAGTATGGGAATACACACAAAATGATATTTCATAACCAACAACATCATATTCACATGCACTTGCTCAGTGGAAGAAAGACACAACAAAGGGTAGGAGGATTATTCTAGAGGGTGTCAGAGATTATGTGGTTTCGAACTTGCATGGAAAGGATAATCCTTTTGCAATGTGGAAAACTCTCACAGATCTATTCAAGACCAGTAGTGATTCTAGGGAATTGGCATTGAGAGACAAGCTCATGAACATTCACATGCAGAAAATTGAAACCATTCCTCATTACCTATCCAGATTCACTTAGGTTTGAGATGAACTTGGAGGAGTAGGAGAAAATGTGGCATCATCTGAACTTGTGAACTTAACACTCCTTGGCCTTATGAAGTCCTGGCACAACTATTAGGATTCATTTAATGGAAGAGACAAGCTACCATATTGGAAGAGGCTTTGGTATGATTTGGTGCAGGAGGAGATCATAAGAAACACTAGAGATGGAGTCACATCCAAATTTGAGAAGGAAGGAAACTTTTCTCTAGCAAGTAAAGGAAAAAAGGCCAAGGGAAAGAAGGCCCAAGGCAAGGAAAAATCTAGCCATAACTATGGCACGAAGAAAGAACTCAAAAAAATTAAATGTTTTCACTGCAGTGAATATGGACACTGTGCAACCGAGTGTCCGGACAAGAAATTTGGGAAGAAGCCCGTAGGAGTAGTAGGAGGTGATGCTCTCACATCACAATTCTAGTTGTATTTCACCCTTATTGCATGCATTTCAAGTACTGTAAGAGGCAGTGTATGGTACTTAGTGTTGGAAATACTTAGAGGGGGAAAGGGGGGGGGGGGGAAGGTGAATCGATATTTATTTTCAATTGCTATTTTTACCAGTTAAGATCACTTATAATTAGAACACAAAATGAAAAATGATAAAATATTAATTTTATTAATCAATGACGATGAATTAAATCCCATTTACAATGAGTCAAGTAAAATAATAATTAGGGCTCCAACCCTATATGAAGACACTAATGTCCAATCCACCAAGCTCCAACCTATACTTTTCCAAGCACCAACTTGGACTTCATGAGGCTCCGACCTCTAGGGCTCCAAACCTATCTTTCCAAGGCTCCAACCTTGTCACTTTGAGGCACCAAAATCTGGGGCTCCAACCCTATCTATAGTACAGGCTCCAGCCTACTCAACTTACCTAGGCTCCAACTTGGTCTTCTATTAGGGCTCCAACCCACTCAACTCACCCAGGCTTTGACCTGGTATTCTATTAAGGCTCCAACCCACCCAACTCACCCATGCTCCAAACATGTCTTCTATTAGGGCTCCAACCCACAATTTCTAGACAATATAGAGTTTTGGTGAGACTTCCAAAATGTCTTCAATAAGTCTCTGACTTGGTCTTTATGAAACTCCACGAATCTCTTCACTAAGCTTAAATAGTGCACGAGTCTCTGTTATAACCCAATAATACCTTCAATCATCAATGAAAACTTTGACAATAAAAAATATGTCTTCAACGCTCTTCATGATACCTAAACACCTTTCCAAGGTTACTTCATTAGAATTTCATGATGAATTTTTCAATCAGGTTGCTTGCAACAATTGTTCATAAAATTCTGTTGCTCCAAAGGTGTCACAAAGGTCTCTCTGATCAAAATTTTCAGGCTTTCTTTAACAAGGTATTCAAAGGGTCCCCTCTTCAATATTCAGGAATTATTTCAATGGTGCTTAAAAAATGCTACCAAGGGCTACCCAAACAATTTTGTCACTCTATTAGTTGTCCTCCAAAAATGTTCTTCAATACTGTCACTTGGCTTCTCCAATTAATGTCAAAAGGACTGATCTTCTGAGATTTTTTCTAATGCCACCATAGTATACTCAAAATATTCAAGTCTCTACATCTTATTTAGCACCGCATATTGAGTGAAAAGTTGTGACAAAAGGGGAAATCTAGATTTTTTTAGCAACTTCCTCCAAGAGAGAGAGAACTGTAGTGATATGGATGTTGCAAGATCTCAAGAATGACATTAAAAATTACCTCAACCTTCATCCCTTACAACTGTGTAGTTTCCTGCAAGAATAATTATATAGAGACAAGAAATGCCTCGTAAGAGACTTTCATAAACCTTAACCATTACTGTTGTAGCAACCCCTCCAAACATAGATACCAAGATATAAAAATGACAATAACCCTCATGAATATCCATTCAGATGGAATTCAGATTGCTACCTTTTCATTATAGGTGGGACTGAATTTTTTTAACACTATTACACTGAGTTTATATTCCCAAAACCACCAAATTTTTGCTTCAGGTTCAAAATACAAACACAAAAAATCTGAATAATTCCTGCACAAGATGTGAACTTATTCTTGTTCCTTGCTTGTATCTTTGTCTTTGTTGCTTTGCGGATTTCAGATGATATGAATGATTTTTCTTGCACATAAATGATAGAACTCATCCTTATATTTATACAAGATTTGACATTTGACGAAGAGACATGTGTCTTGGGCGACAAGTCAACCTACACAAGTCGGCTTAGGCCAGCTAGGATAAGATATATAATATTTTAACATAAAAAATCATTTTCTCCCAATCTAGAAGGAGTTATGAGGCGTATAATAGCTTGCGAGAAAGGGAAAAATATTTTCTACAAGATGGTGTCAATTTCATCTTTTAATAATGTGATTTTCCCATCAAGAAAATTATTTTTATGAGATGTCATCATAATTTTATTGATGTCAGCCTTTAGGACATTGTGTTTTGGATAATGTTAGGGCTTCCTCTAGGATTAAGACATTTATAAGGGTTAAGGCTTCCTTAGGGAATCATGAATCAAGCATTTAGGGCTAGGGATTTAGGATTTTATTTTTTATGCCTTCAAGCTTATGACATGCAAGAAGAGGGTTTCATGGAAAAGGTTCCTTCATTCATCATTAGATTAGGGAATTGTTATCTAGGAAATTTGCATTCTCTCACGCTTAGGGTTTTCTCCTAGGATTTTCATGAGGTTAGGGAAACAAAATGAAAGGGTTATCACATGAGGAGAGGGAAACATCACAAAATGGTTATTAAAAGAATATTTTCCATCTCCAACAATGCCATATTGACATCAATGAAAAATTTGACCAACACTTAAATTATGGTGCTTCATTTCATATGACAAGAAGTAAGGAGTTCTTCAGTAGCCTAGAGGAGAAGGACCTACAATTACACATAGAACTTGGAGATGATGGAAGGTATAGTACCAAAGGTATTGGAACTTTCACCTTTAAGAGGGAGTCACACTCAAAACTTCACCTAGAGAATGTAATGTATGTGTCTGGCTTGAAGAAAAATTTAGTTTCTCTAGTTGTACTTGAAGATCGTGGATATGACATGGTGTTTAGTAAGGGGAAAGATTATCTGAAGCATGTTGCTACTGGACAAGTAAAAAAAATGTTGTTCAGGTTAAAAACCTCTACAATCTAGAGGTGGATGCATGTGTTGCATTGAGCAACAAAACATAACATGTTAAGGGTCGTGATGTTGGTGCAACTCTGACATAGGAACTTGTGACACCTACACCACGGAGCTTTGAAAATAATGCAATAGATCAACACTAGACTTATAAAATTCACCCTTGATTAACATGATGTGTGCAAGGGATGCACTCTTGGAAAATATGTCAAATCCTCCTTCAAGGGCCAGGATAATAGAGTTGGAGCCATATTGGAGCAAGTTCACTCAGATGTGTGTGGACCATTTTTTACAATCTCAGTTGCAAAGAAGAGGTATTATGTGATTTTTGTAGATGATTTTTCCCGAAAATGTTGGATCTATTTTATGAATAAGAAAGATGAGGTTTATTCAAAGTTTGTTGAATTTAAAGCCTTAGTTGAAAATGAGACTAGACAAAAAATTAAATCCTTGAGAAGTGATAATGGAGGAGAGTATGTGTCTAATGCCTTCAAAGAGTTATGTACTTAGGAGGCTATTAGAAGGGAGTTGATTGCACCTCACTACCCACTGGAAAAATGGGGTGGCAGAGAGGAAAAATAGAAGCATTGTAGGGGTTGCAAGAGAAATGTTGCATGATCAGGGATGGCTACTATCCCTGTGGGAAGAAACATGTAATGTAGTAGTTTATTTGCAGAACATGAACCCTCTCAAGATTATTGGAGTGATCACACTTGAAGAGGATTTATCTAGGAGGAAACTAGATGTATCCCACTTCCGCATTTTTGGATCCATGGTATATTTTCATGTATCCAAAGATAGCAGAAAAAAGTTGGAGCCTACTCCAAAGAGGGGGATCTTTTTAGGATACAAAGAGACACCTAAAATCTACCAGGTGTACATGTCTTCACTTAGGATGATTGTGTTGAGGAGAGATGTTAGATTTGATGAGGAGAAGGCCATGAGAATATCTCTAGAGCAAGATATGACCATTCCACTAGAAGAGGAGCTTCTAGCTCCTAAGGAGGATCCCCAGACAGATCCACAAGATGTTGTGGAGAAACTACACGTGGAGGAGCAGATATCAGATCGAGTGGAGGAACCCGCTCACACACAACCTTATAGATAAGGGGGGAAGAGAACCAAGGAAGTAGACAAATTGGTGCAGGATGCTCATGAGCATATTGGAGCTCATATATCCTTGTGAAAATAGAGGAGATCATCAGATATATATATTGGATATATGGAAATCATGATAGAACTAATTGATTTTGAGCCTTCTTCATTTGAGGAAGCAGTTTCCCAGTAGGTGTGGGTAGATGCCATGGTGGAGGAGTATGACTCCATAATTAAGAATGATGCATGTGAGGTTGTGCCTAAACCTGAGAGAAGATATGTTATTGGCTCCAAACATGTAACTGAAGGTAGTGTTGAGAAGTACAAGGCCATATTTGTGGCAAAAGGCTTCTTACATGTAGAGGGAGTTGATTATGAGGAGACATTTTCCCTTGTGGAAAGATATTATTCTATCAAGACCATACTAGCATTGGAAACACATATGGGGTGGAAGATCCAACAAATGGATGTTAAGACTTCCTTCCTCAATGGAATGGTTGAGGAAGATATATACATTGAGCATCCAAAGGGCTTTGAGACATTTGACAGGGAGACACATGTGTGTAGACGCAAGAGAACCCTTTATGGTCTCAAGCAACCACCTTGTGCTTGGTACACTCACATATATTCCTATACCGGTGGATTGGGATTCACTAAGAGTGAAGTAGATGCCTATATCTACTACATTTTGGTAGATGCCAATTTGCTCAGCTTAGTCCTGTATGTAGACGATTTGATACTGACAGGAGATGAGAGGTTAATCTAGTCTTACAAGGAGGACCTTGAAAGAGAGTTTGAGATGAAGGACATGGGCTTGATGCACTACCTCCTTGGTTTGAAGGTGTGGCAGGGAGATGGAGAACTATTTGTTGGTCAAGGGAAGTGCACCTCTGAAATCATTCAAAGATTCCATATGCAGGACTACAAACCCATGGACACTCCTCTAGCTACTAACTGGAGGAAATAGAATGATTCTATAGGAGAGGCAGTATATGAAACTATCTACAAATAGTTGGTGGGTCCTTGATGTACTTGATGAACACAAGGCCAATTTTTTTTTTTTTTTAATTTGTAGTTAACAAACATAGTCAATTTATGGTGAAACTTACCACGCTTCACTGGAAAGCAACAAAACATATTCTCAGATACCTTTGAGGCACAATAGTTTTTGGTTTATGGTACATGAACACTGATGGTGTGAAGCTCCAAGGATTCACAGATGCAGATTGGGCAGGGAGTCCATTAGAAAGGAAGAGCACACCGGGAGTTATCTTCAGTGTTGGGTCAACAATATTTTCTTGGTATAGCAAGAAACAGAGATCTATAGCACTAAACTTTGTTGATTTTTGGGTAGCATCAGATGTGCTCTAGCTCCAAAAATTTGTGGAGGGGCTAGAACACATGAGATCTCCAAGACACATAAATCGTTTGGAGAAATTCCTCCTAGAGCTTAATTTATTAAAATAATTAATTATTTTAAATGAAGCCTATGTTAAAACTTAGGTAATTGAAATAATTAAAGCGAATTAATTTAACATGTGGGTGAGAGGATTCTAAGTGACGAAGATCAAGTCTAATTTAATTTTAGCCGTCGATTAGAGATTATATCATGATCGTTTATTCATCAACAAGAAAGTATAAAGGAAGGCTTGAGGGTCAGTTGGAGAACATACACAAAGACTAAATTTAGAGATTGAATTCTTTTGACAGAGCAGTCATCGGACAAAGATTAGATCTGAGTAATTTAGTGCAGTGAGGGGAAGTTCGGCAGCGAGACTTTAGTCCAAGGCCGAGAATACAATTACAGAGAGGTAGATCAGCACCAGAAGTGACAATACAACCCTTGAGAGGGTGACGCAGAGCCAACAGGGCTCATGTAGAACCAAAAGGGTGACGCAGACCCAGAGGGGGTGAAACAGTCACTTGAGCAGCTGTGCTGGGTTTATGTGAGGCATATAAGGCATCCATTCAAAATATTGATTTCTAAGCTGGGAGGGCTCACGAGGAGGGTGACGCAACAACTAGAGGAGGTGACATAGTCTGAGTGCAGACCTTGCTGCAACCATTGTTGCGCAACACTGGGGGCAACACAGTCACCTGTGGGGTTTCTTCATTTTGCCACTGGATTAGTCGAAATATGTGTCCTGATAGAGGTACTTTTGTAGAGGATTTTCTCTGTTGGGTGAGCCAGATTTGGCACCCTAGATTGTATTCATAAATATGCATAATAATATAAACCCTTAGAACTGTTGCACCGGTTTTTCCACATTAGGTTTTTACGAGGACATTTGTCTGAAAATAAGTGTGTCCTTTGTCTGAATGCCTTATTTATTTTTCTATACTTGATCTGTATAGTTATGTAGGCTGCAGTGTATTTACATTAATATTTTATTGATGTATTCATAAAATAACTTGTTAATTTAATGAAAACAAGTAGGTAATGTAAATCATATTTCTAGAATAGGATTTTTGTAACTTAGATTAAAATTTTTTCACATGGTATCAGAGCATGTTGCAGATCAAGTAGAGCTGAAGCCATCATCAGAAGATCGAAGAAAATTTGGTGCAAGAAGGTAGCTGTCTCGAGTGAAAGTGTTGAACCAGAAAGAGGCAGAGGAAGGGTGATGCAGTCACGAGAGGGACTCACGCAGAGCCTACGCCATCCAGCTAGGGTGACGCTGTAGCTGTAGCAGAGGCAACACAATGTTTGCTGGGCCAACATAGAGGTTTTCAACCTTATTCTTTCCAATTTCCATGGTTGGAAGTGCAGTTCATTTTTCTTCTAGAGTTGCTGGTGTGGCATTGTTTCTGTTAATGCAGAACAATGTTTAGTGGGGCAGTGGAAAAGTAGAGGGAAACAGTTCCTTAGAAGACTTCTTGTCAAGAAGTCTAGATACAATGCTGATCAACATGAACACAGAGTGATTAGAGAGGATTGTTTCGACATCAGTTGGCAGAAGGATTTTTGTAAAGGAAATAAATTTTTAGAGGGATCTTGTTTCTTAGGGAGTTTCTAGCGCCAAAGAAACCCAGATCTGAGTTTTGCTAGGGTAGAAACAAAAGAGGGAGAAGAGAACCAATTCGACATTTTCTTGTTGAGAAGAGATGGCCGCACATGGGCCGAGGGATCCAACTTTGTCATCTCGAAGGCCATGATTATGTTAGTTTTGGATGAACATCACATCAAGAATCTTGCCTTGAATACCATTGCTGTTTTGGTTGATGTTGATCCTAAGAAGAAGTACGAAGAGGCTCAATTGAAGGCAAGGCGTATGATCATGGACAGAGTTAAGGATCATGTGATCCCACATATCACCAAGAAGAAAAAAACAAGGGAAATATGGCAGGCCTTAACCACTTTGTACCAGGGCAATTTCGTCCAGCGGAAGATGCTACTTGTGAATCAGATGAGACTGTTTCAGATGCAAAAGGGAGAGGAGACCAACCCTTTCCTTATCAGATTGAAATCTATTCGAGATTAGATCATTTTCGTAGGGGCTACACTAGATGATGGTCTTATGGTGAGGACTGCCCTGAATGTAGTCTCTGGAGAATGGGAGAACTTTGTCCAAGGAGTTTTGGGTAGATCAAATCTTCCAACTTGGGAAGAGATGTGGGAAGCTCTTCGACAAGAAGATATCAAAAGGATGACCAAAGCTAGAAATAAAAATACGGTGGTCAAAATAAAGAAGGAGGAAGTGGAAGATGGGACTCTCGCATCTAAGGGATAACATGGGCAGCAAAGAAGGAAGAAGAAGTACCTCTCGAAGGTCAAATGCTTTAGGTGTGGGGGATTAGGACATTTTGCCACACAATGCCCTATGAAAAAGAAGGGCAAAGAAGAATATGAATTGAAGGCTATTGCAGCTAAAGATGATGATGGGGATGATGACAATTGTGCCATGAGTGCTCATGTGCCTCGAGAGAAGAAGTGGGGCGACATAGTTCTGTAGCTTTTTTGAGCTTCAGTGTGGGGAAGGATCCTTGAGGTGCCCAAACTCTTGGATCACATACGGCTACGGTAGCACTTAATGATAGTAGTAGAGTGACGGGTGTCAGTTGGTGTGAGAGATGATGGAGAAAAAAAGGCAGAGCTAGAGTGCCGAAGTGTGAGGCAACGCAGATCAGAGGTAACAAAAACAACACAATGCATGAAGGTGCAGTGCAGTGCAGAGCAAAAACATCGTAGTAGCACCAGAGGGTTAGCGCAGATTAGAAATAGAGGTAGTTCCAATATCAAGGTGCATCCAGACTGACCAGTATGTCAGTTTTGGGTCGTGTTTTAGTTTCTTAACTCTCAACAATTTAGTTGTAGTGCATCTGTTAGCAGTGGCAGTGCTATGGGCAGCATGGTGCAACATTTGAGAGAGAGCTGCAATACATATGTAGCAGTCTCAGTGGCAGTGACATGGGAAACAATACAAATAGAAGAAACGTAGTGGATGAGGGGAAACAACCGAGCATCAAAAACACAGAGGATTGATGCCTTGGATCAGGGTGATGCTTCTGGTGAGAAGTATTGTTGGAGCACATTCCTCGCTAAGAGGGAATGTTGATTGTTGGGTAGTATCAGATGTGCTCTAGCTTTGAAACTTTGTGGAAGCGCTGGAACACATGATATCTCCAAGACCCATAAATCGTTTGGAGAAATTCCACCCGAAGATTAAGTTATTCAAATAAATAATTATTTTAAATGGAGCATAAGTTAAAACTTAGGAATTTAAATAATTAAAGTGAATTAATTTAACATGTGGGTGAGACGCTTCTAAGAGACGAAGGTTGAGTCTAATTTAATATTAGCCGTCGATTAGAGAATATCTCATGGTCGTTGATTCATCAATAAGAAAAGTATAAAGGAAAGCTTGCGGGTTAGTTGGAGAACATACACAAAGACTGAATTTAGAGATCGAATTCTTCTGACGGAGCAGTGCTTGGACAAAGATCAGATCTGAGTAATTGAGTGCAGTGAGGTGCAGTTCGGCAATGGGGCTTCAGTCCAAGGCCGAGAATACAATTGCAGAGAGTCAGATAAACACCGAAAGAGACAACGCAACCCTTGAGAGGGTGACACAGAGCTAGTAGGGCTCACACAGTTTGAAAAGGGCGACACAAAGATAGAGGGGGTGACACAATCACTTGAGCAGTTTTTGTGAGGAAAATCAGGCAGCCATTCAACAAATCGATTTTTGAGCCGGTAGGGATCATGAGGAGGGTGACACAACCACTAGAGGAGGTGACAGAGTCTCAGAGCAGAGCTTGCTGCAGCCATCACTGCGTAGTACTGGGGACCACACAACTACCTATGGGGTTTCTTCATTCTGCTACTAGATCGGCCGAAATATCTATCTCCGGATAGAGGTACTTCTGCTGAGGATTTTCTCTATTGGATGAGATGGATTTGGCACCCTAGATTGTATTAAAAAATATGCATAATAATATAAACCCTCAGAACTGGTGCATCGTTTTTCCCGCATTGGGTTTTTCTAGGGACATTTATTCGAAAATAAGTGTGTCCTTTGTCTGAATTCCTTATTTAATTTTCAGTACTTGATGTGTATAGTTGTGTAGGTTGCAGTGTATTTACATTAATATTTTCTTGATGTATTCAAAAAATAACTTGTCAAGTTAATGAAAACAAGTAGGTAATGTAAATAAAATTTCTATAGTAGGATATATGTAACTTAGATTCAAAATTTTTCACAAACTCAACAAAGGCTAAGTATACCACTTCTAGTCAAGCAACATGTGAGGCTATTTGGATGAGGAAGATCCTGGTTGGTCTCTTCAGTGAGGGGATATATTCAACATTTGTTGAAAATGGCAACAAGAAATATTGAAAATGGCACCTATGAGGCTTTTGATTTAATTTTCCCTTAATTAAATTATAAGTAAATTGTAACTCCACATCACAGGACAACTTGTATGTGTTAAATGAGTTAGGAAGACTTATTTAGCTTAGTTAATTCAAGTTGAGGGTCAAACTGGAGGCATGTAGATTTATTCTTAAGTTTTGGGGGTCCAATTACAATTTTTTGCGAGTTGTAATTAATTAACTCAATTATTTGAATTAAAATCAGTTTAAATAGTTCTAACTAAGAGATGAGCTAGTGATAGGACTAGTGAATTAAATCCGATTTAATTTAAAAGTAGTGATCAATTAGTTAACTGATAATTCTATATATATAGTTGTTGCATGTCAGTTCTAAGGAAGGCCCAATTGAGATTGGGGTTAAAGGGAATAACTATCAATTGTATATTAGATATCGATTTTGGGATCCAATTGCATTAAGTAAGTCATTCATCTATGGCCATTTCCATGAGAGGTAGTCGTAACTGACTAATTTATCATGATTTTGAATATTCCACTTAATACTCGTTGCATATAATATAATGCCCTGCGGAAACCCCTCATATATCAATTGTATAATTAAAAAATTGTACAGGTCATGCATGAGGTCATCAGGTTGCCTTGAAGGAATTGCACAATAAATTCTTTGGAAGTTCATTATTAATACGGTCACAATTCCTCCAAGAATGTGTAAGCCAGGCTGGTCAGTTAGGTGCAAGTATTTGGCTAAATATTGGACCAAACATGCGAGGATAAGAGTGAGACAATCAACATAGTGCAAAGGTTTCTTGGTGAGGGAAATCTCATTTATTGTTTCATGTTCTTGATTTTATGCAATATACAGATAGCGTGGTTTTTAGCTGAGGCTTTCCCTAGATACATCTTGTGTTGCGCAATTGATATTTCTTTCTCTTACTTGTTTATGTGATTGTGCGATTGTAATTGATTTCCGCAATTTGTAGAAGGATTCAATAGTTTGTTTTAGTACATTACAAGATCAGTTGAATCCCTTTGGATAATTTCTACATGGTATCAAAGCAGGAATCACAATAGAAGAGAAGAATTCAAGTTTGTTTTGAACAGGTGAATCAAATTTGCAGATTTATACTTCATGACCAATAGAAGATCAAGATGTCTTTCAATGTCTTGAGACTCGAATATGCCCTTGACGGAAATTCAAATTACATAGCATGGAAGGACATGATGGAGGAATTTATAGAGGACAACGGACTGAAGGAATTCATAGACAGTGATATTCCCTAGCCCACAACAATGAATGCTAAACTTCTTGATGCATGGAAGAAGAAGGTAGCAAAGGCCAGAAGGATCTTGTTAGAAGGAGTTCGAGATCATATTGCCTCGAACCTCCATGGAGAGGAAACTCCATATCCTATGTGGAAGGCCTTAATAGATCTGTTTCAGAATAGCAGCGACCACATGAAGTTGGTGCTGAAAGACAAGATTAGAAAGATTAATATGGAGGACAAGATGATACCAAAATACTTGATGAAGTTCACTCAATGTTGAGATGAGCTTGGAAGTGTTGGTGTGATAGTAACCTAGGATGATTTGGTGAGCCTGACACTTCTAGACCTTCCCAAGAGCTTTGAATAGCTACCAGGACTTGGTGAATGGGAGGGAGAAGCTACTAGAGTGGGAGCGACTATGGTTCGACTTGGTACAAGAAGAGACGAGGTCGAGCACCAGAGACGAGACCTATTGAAATGATAAAGAAGAAGATTTTGCATTATTTAGAAAAGGAAAGAAATCCAAGGGAAAGAAGGCCCAAGGTGGAGAGGGCAAGAGAGACTTGTCCAAGGTCAAGTGTTTTCATTGTCACGATTACGGGCACTATGCCACGAAATGTCCACAGAAGGCAAGCAAGAAGGATCCTGCAGTTGCAGCAGTGGGTGAAGCTCTAGCTTCACAGTTCAAGCTTGATTTTACTCTCATTTCATGCATGGCCACCATTGTAATGGGATGCATGTGGTCTCTCAACAATGGTGCCTCGTTCCATATGATGGGGAATAGAGACCTCTTCAGTGACTTGGAGGAGAAGGATCTCCAACAGAACATAGAGTTTGGAGATGATGGGAGGTATAATGCTACCGATATAGGTAAAATTACCTTAAAATGGGATACTGGCTCCCCTCTCAGACTCAAATATGTTTTATTTGTTCCAGGACTAAGGAAGAATCTTGTTTCCATAGCGGTATTGGAAGACCATGGTCATGATGTGATATTAAAAAAAAAAGAGGCTTTCCTTAGACACATCGCCACAGGACGGGTGAAACAGATCGATGTATGGGTCAAGAAACTGTATGCTCTTGAGGTCGAAGATGCATGCAAATATTTGAGGAGAAAATCAGAGGTTAAAGACTTGGTGGTTGAGAGGGAGCATAAATTACCTCTCAACTTGCAGCCTCATAAGCAGTCTCAAAAGTTTGTGGAGCAGCCATAATTAGCGAAGCAAAGAGGTGGCCGAGTGGAGACATCCACTCAAGTGGAGACCTCTAGTCGGGGGAAATTTCGAGCCAGGTGGGTAGAGGGAGCACATGCAACCATACCTCTAAGTGGGAGGTGGGGCAATGTGAAATCATAATCCCAAGTGGAGAAATTTGGGAAAGGTCCATTGAGATGTCTTGTCTCATGGATCATTACCTTGCTACAAGAGCCCAAAGTACATAGTAGTAGGATGAATCAATGGCGATTGATGCAGTTAGATATTAGAGTGAAAAATTTCAGATACTGGAGTGCATATCAGAGTTGGCATTAGTGCAGATGGCACAGATGCAGAGTTAGCATCAGCGCAAATTTTTCAATAGATAGAGCAGTAGCTAGTAGCAGTTAGAGACTCTGGTGACAGATGCATCATATTGGTTTAGGTTGGATGTTTTCAGTTTTAGAAGTTGCAGTAGCAACAACACTAGAGAGAAATGTTGCATGTAGAACATTCCAAAGGTATCAGATCTGGATAGTGTTGAATTCTTTTCTTATTGAGAGGGAGTGTTGAAAATGACAACATGAAATATTTAAAATGGCACCCATGAGGCTTCTGATTTAATTTTCCCTTAATTAAATTAGAAGTAAATTGTAATTCCACATCACAGGACAACTTGTATGTGTTAATTGAGCCAAGAATACCCAATTAGCTTAGTTAATTCGAGTTGGGGGTCAAACTGGAGGCATGCAGAGTTATTCCTAAGTTTTGGGGGGTCTAGTTACAATTATTTGTGAGTTGTAATTAATTAACTCAATTATTTGAGTTAAAATCAGTTTAAATAGCTCTAACTAAAAGATGATCTAGTGATAGGTCAAGTGAATTAAATCTGATTTATTTCACAAGTAGTGATCAATAAATTAACTGATAATTCACTATAAATAGTAGTTGCACATCAGTTCTAAGGAAGGCCCAATCAATTGTATAATTAGAAAATTGTACAGGTCATGCATGATGTCATTATGTTGCCTTGAAGGAATTGCACAATCAATTTTTGTGAATATCCTTATTAATAGGGCCACAATTCCTCCAAGAATGTGTAATCCAGGTTGGTCATCCATGTGCAAGTATTTGGCTAAGTATTAATCCCCATACATCTGAATGAATTAGATCCAAGATTCCTTTCGATTTTCTACCACTTCTTGGAAAGTATCCTTTGACATTCTTACTAAGTGCATAACCTTTGCAAACTCCTTCATGTTGTGTTTAGAGTTATGGAAGACTTGTAACCACATTCCTTAATATTGACAAAGCCTTATAGCGAATGTGAGAAAATATACGATTCAATAGCTCACATAGATTGGTGTCATTATGTACCAATGCTTGAGCTAATTGTCCTAAGAGTTTGTACACGCCTCCCTTTTGAACACCAATGACTTTGGTAGAATCTATGCTTAAGCCATTTTTCCATACTATAGCTTGTCCATCAAGAAATGTAACTCTATAACCTGTCTTCCAAAGATGAAGTAGAGACTAATTTCTTTTTCAAACCTGGAACATGTAACACATAATTTAATTAAATATTTCTTCCCGACTCTAGCTAGAAATATGTTGACCCAACACCTTTGAATTCATACTTTCCATTTTCACCAAGTTCCACCTTTAGTGTTGACTTGTGTTCGAATTTTGTGAGACTGTTGCGGTTACCTGTCATATGTATGGAGACACCACTATCTATTAAACAAATGTCACTGTTATTTGCAACAAAATCTTCTTCACTTTCATTCTTGAATTTATTTTGATTTGGATGTTCATCATCAACGGTTGTCGTTGAAGCATGTTTCTTGTCTTTCCTCTTCTTATCATCCTTCCTTTCAATGCATTTATTTTTATAGTGACCAAACTTGTGACAACGAAAACATTGAATATCTTGCAAATATTTCTTCTTTTGATCATGATTTGGAGCAGGTCATCTACTTGTATTATTTTTATGAAATCTTGCAAATTTTCTTCTTCCTTTACCATTTTTTGCATGAGTTGAAAATGCTTGAGATTCACCATCTTGAGGTCTTTGAATCTTCTCTTTTGATATTAGTCTAGAGTTTTCTTGAGTACATGAGGTCCATAGCTGATCAAACTTTGGAATTTCTGTTCTACCACATATGCTAGATGCAAATGATTCCCATCAATCAGGTATACCATTAAGAGATTTAGTCAAAAGTTATGTTTCTTCAATGATTTCTCCATGTTGTTGCTGCAACAAATACACTCCACAATTTTACCTATACTTGAATTTTGGAGCCTATTGTGGATCTTGCGATTTGTCATTCCGTAGTCACTTCTTGGTTGGTTGATACTTTATTAAGTATTTGAGCTCCCTGCTTGGATTGTAAGTGACGAAGTCACCTGCTCACACATGCTCAGACCGTAATGAATTCATGAGCACATTCCTTTATGCAAGCTTGAAGAGGCCCAACACAGTCCACCAAGACAGTGCCTGTGAAATGTTCAATTCATGTCAACAGTCGGTGCACATTGACATTGAGATTTTCTCACTTCTAGTTGCGTTTGTACTTCTATTTCAGTGAGTTTTTCAAACTGTCTCTTTTGCACATCTTCGCTTTCACGACTGTCATTTTCATGTTTTCGATTGTCGCTTTTGGTTGTTTTCACTTTAATTAGTTTCGTTTTCATGTTATCTTCACTCTAGGATCATCGTTCAAATATCACAGGCGTTGTTCTCTTCATATAGAAAATGTCGTCTTATGGCATGGGAAGTGTCACTTATTGTGTAAAGTGGAGTTTTGGATTGTTTCGAAGGGTAACTTTGGTTTTGATGAGTCCCTCCGGTGATGTATACATGTTTTACACTCGCTCCCAAACTTTTATGCATTGTCGCACAAGTGTCGTCATTGTCGTTGCAAAGTGTACATTTAATGTCGCACTTGGGGATAAATGTCGCAATGTCGTTGCATTGTGGGAAGTAAGTTGTTCATGTATTCTAAGTGATCAATATTGTGTCTTAAAATTCTCTAAATGTGTGATCATGTTCAAGTTTTTTCCTTGTTCACTTTGGTCTCACTGATTCCACACTTAAATTCATCCGAAAAATTTCACTCCCTTGAAAATTGACCTCACTTAGCCTTCCTTTATTGTGCATTGCACAATATTAACCCTCAAGAACTAAAATTTCCTCTTGGAACTCCACATTGCGCAATCACAATTCCCAACTTTGACCCTTGAGCTCCATAACTGTGCAATTTCTGCCTCCTAGTCAGCCTTAATTGAGCACTGTGCAATGTCAAGCCTCAAGCTTCCTACCTAACACCTTGAGCTGTACAATTTCACACTCCATAAGACTTTCCTCCCTCCAAAATTGCGCATTGGGAATTTTCAAGCCTCAAGCTTGAGCCCTTGAGCCCCTCAACTACACAATCTCCCAACTTTTTCTCTTTCCATAACTGCGCGTTGGGCAACCTCAAGCCTCAAGCCCCAATCTTGAGCTCTTGAGCCCCTCAACTGTGAAATCCTTTGACCTTGTCCATCCTAAACTGCACATTGCATTGTCTCAAGCCTCAGTCCTAGACCTTGACCTTTGGAACTACGCAATCCCTAAGTTAGTCACTCAACCAGTGACTAATTCGAGCCCTAATAAGTGATTTCATGAAACATGTTAGATTAGGGGTTTTTTAGGCTGATGTCATCTTGTCATGATTTTTTATTTTTTATTTTATTTAAG
This sequence comes from Pinus albicaulis, assembly GCA_034641835.2. NCBI lineage: Eukaryota > Viridiplantae > Streptophyta > Pinopsida > Pinales > Pinaceae > Pinus > Pinus albicaulis. The sequence continues at coordinate 1,059,173,301 of CM076570.1, forward strand.
TTGCAAGTACTCTATACCTTTGGAACTACGCAATCCCTAAGTTAGTCACTCAACCAGTCACCAATTCGAGCCCTAACAAGTGATTCCATGAAACATGTTAGATTAGGGTTTTTTAGATTGATGTCATCTTGTCATGATTTTTTATTTTTTTATTTTTATTTTTTATTTTTTATTTTATTTCAGTTGCAAGTACTCTATCTCATCATGACATGATGATGATGGATGAAAATGAGAGGGAGACCATGCTAGAAGACACTTATGGAGCTGAAAATATCAGATGATCATCAGATGAGAGGACCAAGGAACACATGATTACAATAGAAGAAATAATATAAAGATCACATTGAAGACTCCTTATCTTCAAGTCACGAGGAGGAGGAAGAAGGAGAACATGCACTATCTCTCAAGAAGACTCAAAGATAGCAGCAACAAAGAGTGACCATGCTAGAAGACACTTATGGAGCTGAGAATATCAGATGATCATCAGGTGAGAGGACGAAGGAACACAAGATTACAGTGTAAGAAAAAATATCAAGATCACATTGTAGACTCCTTATCTTCAAGTCACGAGGAGGAGGAAGAAGGAGAACATGCACTATCTCTAAATAAGACTCAAAGATAGCAACAACAAAGAGTGACTTGACATTCTAATGCCATCATGTAGTCCATGTCATTAGTGTCATATCATGTCGGGTCATGAGTTATGATGTGGCACATTATTTTTGGATTATGTAAATTCTATATTGGAAAATTTAATTTAAAGTGGAAGTCCAAAAGTCATCCATGTAATGTGAAAAGTCATGTGGGAGTCGAAAGGTCATAGCGAAGTCAAACAATCATGAGGGTAGTCCAAGAGTCACAAGGGAGGTGAATGATCACCCCATTTGTTATATATACACCCTCATTGTTCACGCAAAAGGAATTTTCACCTTGGCTCCTCCTACCAGTCATTGAAGAGGAAGATAGTTGTTTTGGAGGAGCAAGTGACTGCTCTAATGCTCAAATAATGGTATTGGTGTTCACTGTCTTGATGTATCTTGGAACATTAACTTAATTCAGAAGCTCGTTTAGCGAACACACTTTCATGCATATGTCATGCCATATTGCAATACCATTATTTGATGTTTGCGATGTATGTTGTTTTCATCTGGAATAAGGAAATTGAACTATTTCGGTGGATTTGGTACTTATCTTGTTGAAGGTGTGTTGTATTTTCTTTAAAAATAGTTGTTTCCTTTGAACTATTTAACTAGTTGATCAAAATTTCATTTATATGTATATGCACGTGTGCCTTTTCTATATTAGTACTATTACTTGTCTTTAAAGGGCCCACTTTTCTGTTCTATTTCAGTAGAAGGACCTTGATACGTTCTGCAACTAAACATTTCACAATGCATACTCACTTGTTGATCCAAAAATACCTGTGTATTACTCTTATGCGCGGCATGGCCGAAAATATACAGGATACATGGCGAAATTTGGGATGATACTCCAAATGGGGCTCTACTCCAACGATGTGAGCTCTAATGAGACTTCCATGGGAGAGCCCCACAGTGCTGATTTCCATCACCATCAACACTCCAATAGCCTGAAGTTTATCTCTCAATTGAGAGATCCTCATGAAATAGGAAGCTACTGTATCATCGCTGGCCTTTTTAACATCATGAAGTTGGTTCCTGAAGCTCATTTTTTAACCAATGCTGTTGATGTTATACAATTCTACTAGGACATCATGCATCTGCGTTGAAGTTTCTAGCCCTCAAACATACAAAATTAAGTGATCTTTGATGGATTCAACAAGAATCCTCTTAGCTTTTATTTTAGGCTTCGTGTACCTAGCTTTTCCTTCATTATCCTATGGTTCAATAACCTTTCCCTTCACATAACCCATGACATCATTTTCTTCAAGGATGAGATCAATCCTTGTCTTCTAATCCCTAAAATTTGTAGCACCTTCCAATTTGTTCTCTGGCTTAGTAGATGAAACCATGGTCAAAGATATGGTCACAAAACTAAATTTAAGAATTAGGTGTCTTCAAAAGTGATCTCAATGCCCTTTTCCTTTACCAAAGCTCTGATATTATGTTGATTTTTTTGCGCTAAGAGAACAAGCACAATTTCTGCTACTAATAATTAATTCTAATGATATTTTTGAGGTTTCCAGATTATAATTAAGCAATTACACTTTAGAAAATTTTATTATAAATGCAATAGAACAATAACGATGAAAATAACATAGTAGGGACCACAATTTTTTCACCTCGGAAACCCAACCTTGGGAGAAAACCCAACAATATTTTCTAGGAGAAATTATAGTTGAATTTAACAAATGGTACAATCTGATTTTCCTGTAAAAAATGGTCAATCTGACCATGCAAAATATCTAGGTCAAATATAGTCCAAATTTCCCATAATATCAATCAAAATTATATGCAAGAATCTCAATCAAATCTTCCCAAACTTTAGTAAAACACTTCCTAGAAATCTCGGTCAAATCTTCCTCAGTAAGTCTCGGTAACTATGGTCAAATCTGTCTCAGAAGGTTCAATCAAATTTCCTTAGAAATCCTATGGTAAACATAGAATTTCATTCAAAAATATTCCTCAGAAGTTTTGCCAACTTTGCGGTCAACTCAATAAGAAAGAAATTCATTCAACCCTCCAAAATTCGGTCAAATAGAGTAGTCAAATATTTGGTTAAACAAGGCAAATAAGACTTGGCCAGTGATGGTTATCTTAAAATATCCTTCTTCCTCCTTTGCACGTGTGAACATAAGACTTATTTGATTAATGATCCAAATTGGATTGGATGCCAACTGGAGGAGCTTGAATGGTATTTTTATAGTGGTCAAACCATGTGGGTTTTGACCAAGTGTCAAACCCAATCAACTAGTGGGCTTGACCTACCCTCCTAGAGTCGACGTGAACTCAATAAAAATATTTTTCTTCCTTTTTGAATACTGACCATAGCTAAAATCAAGAGAAGAGGATATGGTTTTTATCATGATGAAAATATTGCCATGATCCTATGAATGCTTCATTGAAATACTCAACATTAAGTCTACAGGTGTTGATCTCAAGTTTCTTTACCTTTGCAACAAGTTTCTGTAGCAATATATATGGAAACAAAAGTTCGGCAATGAAGATGACACATCCACAATAAAACACGCGTTCACTGCCAAAGACTTAAATAAAGGCAAAGGCAAAAGCAATTCCTCTTAGAAAAAAGGACAAGGGAAACCAATGAAGGGTTCGAAGAAGGATATCACATGTCATTATTGTGGTAAGCTTGGCCACATGAAAAAATACTATATGAAGTGTTTGGTTGATAAGAAGTCCAACCCGCGAGGGTCTTAGCAGAAGGCCCATGTTCTAGAGCATATTGAGCATAAGGAGTTCATTGTTTATGCGTTTATAGCCAAAATACCAGGAGACCATGTCAAATCATCTTCTTGGTACATTGACTTTGGAGCCTCTTGACATTTTACCCATAAGAGATATTGTTTCATAGAGTATTAGACTTGCTATAATTTAATGATCTTCGATGGAGGAGAAGAGTATATCGTTGCTGGCAAGGGAAACATTTTGATTACATATGGTGGAAGAAATATCCTATTTGTCTACGTATACTATGTTTCGAGCATGGATTTTCATTTGTTGTCATTATGTTAGATTATTTGACATTTCCTAAAGTTGGATGTCGTCTTCAGTGCTCACAAGTGTAGCATTGTTGACAAGGAGACTCAGACAACAATTGTAGTTGGCCTTGAAAATCATAGTTTATACGGACTTGTTGAGACTGGAGATTCTCAAGAGAATCCTATTGCTACAATGGGTTCGTCCATAAGCTATTTTTGGCATCAATGATATGGGAATCTAAATCTACACTACCCCTCTCAGTTGGCTTGGGAGAGTCTGGTAGTTGGTTTACTTGAGATTCAGTCAAAGAGTCATGGTGTATTCAGGGATTGTCAGGTAGGGAAGTAGCATCATAATCGTTTCTCAAAATTAGATGCTTGGTGTTGGAAAACCAAGTGTTATGTAGATCATCGCTTTTTTACTATTTTTATTGATAATTACTTGTGAATAATAGATATCTTCTTATTAATATTTGTGTATTCTTCATTAAGCAATTATACAAATTTTCAATCTTTTAGGAAAATATAGAGATCACAAGAAGACAAGAGACACCAAAATTAGGCTGCTAGCTAGGGAAAAACCCACAAGGGGAAAACTCAACAATCCTTCTCTTATAGAATCAAATAAAAAATGAGATATCCAAGACCACGACCAAGACCAAATTGCCACCAAAATACCAATTTCAACCCTCCAAGTCAGCTCCAAACAATCAAAGTCAATGTTGGTCAAACTTATCTTAAATTGGTCAAAGATATGAAATTTAGAATCTACACCAAGAGGGGTGAAATTAAACTTGTGGTCACCTAAAAAATTTCAGCCTTATTCCACAAAAATTAGACCTCTTCAAGCATCTGAATTTCAACAGTCAAATATTCAGTGAAATGAGGGAATATTATTCTTGTTTTTTACTTCGTTTTCTCTCTCCTTTGACTCGACTTATATTTATCCTATGCTTGCTTTAGATGTTCTTGTTTTTGTCTAATGAATGAGATCCAAGTAGGTTGAAATTGTCTCTTTTATATAACTATCTAGGAGGGTCGAATAGGTTTATTTTGGAGGACTAGGCCGACTTGTCCAAGAAGGGTCGACTTTGTCATTTTTTGGACTTATGAATCAACATAAAATTCAAATTCCATTTTCTTACAAACATCCAAACGAGACATGACTCAAGTACATTTTAGTTTGACTCATAATAAATTATTTTTGACTCACTTAGCATGAAGAAGATGCTTTGACAAAAATATAATAAATATAATAAATACATAAATGATGAATTTAAATTATGAATACCAAGACTAGTAACAATCTCCAACACTTGGAGAGCATCCAAGGTCTTGTAGTTGGTTCATACAGATGTTTGTGGACTAATGAAGACTACATCAATCATTGGGTCCATGCATTTCTTTTGTTTTTCAATTATTTCAGTAGGAAAATGTGGATTCCTTTCCTAAAAGTAAAATCAGAAGTGTTTAATAAATTTAATAAGTTTAAAGCATTAGTTAAAATAGTGTGAGGATGTCAACTCATAACTCTTAGATCAGATAACGCAGGTGGGGGGGATTCTATTCCACTGAGTACTCCAACTTATGTGATAAACACACTATTAAGCATAAAATTATGATACCTTACACCCCTCAACAAAACTTTGTTGTTGAGCGGAAAAACTGAACAATAACAAAGATGGCCCAGTCGATGTTGGAGCATAGAAAGGTTCTTAAGAAATTTTGGGCTAAAGAAGTTTATACTACACTTCACCTTATGAACCAGTCTCCCACACAAAATGTTTAGAAGATGATCCTAAAGGAAGCGTGGTCTGGGAGGAAAACAAAAATAAACCATTTGAACATTTTTGGTTCTACAACACATGTTTGGATTCTAGCTGCCAAAAATAGCAAACTAGATTCCAAGAGTCAGAAGTTGATTTTCAAAAACTACAATGACAATCATAAGACCTATCGATTGATTGATGTGGACACTGACCGTCTCATATTCCATCAAGATGTTTTGTTTGATGGAGGAGGGCCCTTCAACTATGCTCTCTTGTTTTGAGTCTTGAGATAAACCTCTAAATGTTAAGGATTTGGGTGTTATACCTCTCGTAGCTCCCCTTGAAGGGAAGGATTCTATGATTCTGAACTTGAAGTTGTCAAATCTCCTTAGCATGACCTTGTACTAACGAAATTCCCTTAGGAAAATATGAATTAACATCCAGATGATTTTATTCTTGGTAGCCTAGTCATGTTGCTACACCTAATTTGGAAGTATATGGTTATGTTCTCCATCCAAAGTGGTGGGAAAATATTATCATTGATGTTTGGGATGATGGGCCAATTGAGGGTAGATCTTATAGAGGTAAGAGAAAAAATAATAACACAATCAATTTTGCTCTTATGTCCAACATTCAAAGTGTTTATGAGCCCCATAATTACTTAGAGGAAAGAGGAAAACCTGAATTGGAAAAGGCTATGGAAGTCGAATATCATAGTCTTCTCAAGAACAACACATGGGTCTATATCCATTGGCTAAAAATGGGTCTTTAAAGTGAAGTACAAAGCCGATGATACCCTAGATAAATAGAAAGCTTAGAGAGAGGGCATTGACTATGAGGAAACCTTTTCTCCTACAAAAAATATGAGCACCATCTGGCCTGTCCTAGCCATTGTAGCAAAATTTTGCTGGAAGGTCCATAAAATGGATGTCAAAAGTGCTTTCCTCAATGGTGATTTGGAGGAAGATGTTTACATGACACAACATCAAGGTTTCAAGGTTGTAGGAAAATAACACTAGGTATGTAGATTGGTGAAGGCTCTTTATGCTAAACATGCCTCCAAGGCTTGGTACATGAAGATTGATAAACATTTGGTTGCACAAGGCTTTCAGAGAAGCCCTTCAGATCTCAAGTTGTATGTCAAGAGTGCTCTACGTGATATCATTTATCTTGTCATCTATGTGGATGATATCATCATTACTGGTATTGGAGCACACTTTATTATGAAAATCAAACAAACTTTGTGTCAGGCATTTGATATGACATATTTGGGACTTCTACATTGTTGTATTGGTGTAAAGGTTTAATAGAAATGTGGCATCATTTTCATCTCTCAGTTGAAGTATGCTAGAAGTTTGTTGGATAGGTTAGGGATGTAGGATTTCAAACGTTCATTTAAACCTATGGATAAAGGACTGAAAATATCAGCCGAATTAGACTCATCAGTGTTGAATGAGTCAACTTTTAGGCAACTAGTTGGTAGCCTCATACATTTTATAGCCACTAAACTTGATCTAAGTTATGTTGTGAGCTACATTTATCACTTCATGACTGTTCCTAAGGAAAAACATTGGGTTACAGTAAATGTGTATTGATATATGTGAAATGGACATTTTCCTTTGGAATTTTGTACAGTAGAAGCAAATATCCATCACTGATTGGTTTTACAGATTCAAATTGGGCAAGTTCTATTGATAAAAAAATTCTACTTTTGGGCATGTCTTAAATCTTGGCACGGGTGAAGTCACATGGACCAATAAGAAGTAGTAGGTTGTAGCTCTTTCCTAAAAAAAAATTGAGTGTCGAGGAACTAATAAAGAAACATGTGAGGCGTTATGGCTCCGAATGATGCTTTCTAACATAAAAATGTCTCATGCAGGGCCTTCACCCTTGTTCTATGACAATTAAGGTATGTTGAAACTTGACAAGAATCGAATTTTCAACAAGCGAACAAAACATATTGAGCTTCATTGTCATTTCATCAGACAACTTGTTGAAGATGGAATGATAATTTTGTAGTATGTTCCAATTAAGGACGAAACTGCAAATATCCTGACCAAGTCTTTAAGCCCAAACAAATTTGTAAAATTTAGGGGGAAACTTGGTTTTGTTAGTAGAATGACCATTAAGGGAGGATATTAAAGTCATTTTGTCATATTTATTATTTAATGGTCATTTAAGAATCTTTAGTTAGTTTAGATAGATTCCTTTTTGCTTTCAGTTAACAATTATTTCTTTTTAGAAACATCATATTATAATCTCTATTTCATTTTCTTCTTTCACTTCACAATTGTTTCTTTTTAGAAACATTGTATTGTTATCTTTGTTTATGTATCCTTTCATCTCCATTGTAATTCATTCTATTACCATTTAATCCTTGGCATTCGTTTTCTATGGAGTAGGTTCTCATGAAATTTTTAACCCAACGCCATGACAAAGTTTATTGTGTGGTATTTGAAGTTCTTTGACAATCTAAGTTATGCTTATGTATATTTGCTTATGGAATAAATTTGAGGTCCTTGATTATTAATCAGTCTGGAAGCATAAAGTATTTGGATGCTTCTAAAGTGTCCTATGGGAAGTTTTAGTAATTGTCCTTGGCATAAGTTGCCAAGATGCTTTTTTTCATCTTTCTTTACTACTATGATATTCTTGTGATTTCATTTGTTTGATGTGCTGAGTATGACTTCTGTACCATTTTTATTTATAAAAAATGTCTAATATTTACAGAATATATTTACAAACAACAAACCAAAAAGTGGAAGATTATATATAATGGTCTCTATACCCCCTTCTATAGAACTACTAGTGCCGAAATAAAATATGAATAAGCTATGGAGTCAAAATCTTCAACTCTTGATCATTAGGGCTCCCTTGGGATTAACCAGTGATGTATATCATCATGTCACATACCACAAAAAAAAAACTTGCATTAGATCTTCTGGATGGTAGACGGGGCAAAAATTCATAATTAGTGTCAAATACCAATGAAGGATGAGTGAAACAAATAACCATTCACCAAAAAAGGAAGCATGCTAGTGAATCTTTACCTAAACGATAATAGAGTAATGGAACTAAATGAACACCCAACAGCTCCTAGAAAATAAACACTCCCAAAAGATGTGATTCACCATCATAGAGCAGGGACAAACATGCAAAAATCATTAGAAGCCCCACTCTTTTCCAATCGAGCCATAGAGGGGATACCCTTCTAGGTGACAATCCAGGGAAATAATTGAACTTATAAGATAGTAAAATGGATGAAACTCTGTCAAGTATATGCACACACTTATCCTCTTATTCCATTAACACCCATATTTATTTGAGAAATGAGGCTTGCAGATGTTGTTGAGTGTAACAAAAAATAAGGTTGATATGAATAATATCTCTACAAGGGTATCAAATCTTCGACCCCAATCGATCCAAAATGATCCAATGAAATACTACCAAATGGAATATACAAGTATTTTGTGTTGCATTGGTTTTTGGGAATGGGGAATAACAAGGATGGGGAGAAGTGTTCCCAACGTGTTGGAAAATGTAACTAGTTTCGGTCTTCATAATTGTCATTGTACTGATGTCAATATGTATATCTTATGTAATAAGTAAAATAAGAAAGAAAAACTATTATTTTAAAGCATGGGTTTCATGCTTCTTTTGATTGGTCTTCTAGGAAAAGCATGTGGTTCATGCTTCTAGGGTTTGTCATGTCATGATTCAATCTAGTCAATTTCATATATAAAGGACCCATCTGGTCAAGTTGTACCATATAAAAAAAAATTATTTTGATACAATACAGTCATAATAAGCCTCCTAGCACAAGTCGGCCTTGTCAGATACAAGTCAGCCCAAAGAAGGCTATTAAACCCACACATATGAGTATAAATAGAAGTTGTTTGACCACATTTTCCTACCAATTCTATCTACAATCAAGGGAGCTCTATTTGAAGTGCGAATTTCAAGAGGAAGATGAAGAAGAAGATCAAGAAAGGCAAGGAAGGAGGAAGCAAAATCTTGAAGAAAGGAAAATCAAAGTTTTTCCCTAGTTCTCTCCCATGTGTGAAGAATTTGTGATGTTGGAGGGGCCGAAGTTGCAGAACTACTGTTGGTCCAAAATTTTGAGTTTGGTGTAGTTTTGGAAGGATTTGTCTCTTGTGGATTTGGTATTACTTTAACCTAATTGAAAGGTCTTCTTGGAGGATGACTTGGTGCTGGAGGAGGATTTGGTCTTGAGGTTCGGGTCTTGGTTTTCTCATTTGAAGCAAATTTTATAATAAGAGAAGATATTTTCTGCGTTTTCCCCTTAGAGGGTTTTAACCCTAGCTTGAAGCTTAATTTTTGTGTCCATTGTATTTACTATTTTACTCTTGATATTTGTTTTATGAAAATATCTAATAAAGAAACATAAGAAGATAAACAAAGTTCATAAGAAAATATTAAGGAATAAGGAGAATTTGAATTAACAACTGCCCTATTGCATTCTCCAACATGCTATGAGAGCTAAGGTGAACAAGAAGAAGGTAGCCGGAAGGATACAAAGAAGAGGTTACTTGTCAAGGGGAACCATTTGCAGAAGGATACAAGGAAAGAAGAAGAAGACCTAGTGATCTAGAAGATTTTAGACATCAAGCTTTTGTTGAGGAAGATCTCATCATCAAGGTCTCATTAAAGGAAGGAAGGACGAGTATTTGTTGAAGATTCTCTAGTGCATCTTCTTTAAGAAGAGGAAGTATCAAGGGATCTTGATATCATTTTACACTCTTTGAAGATATTTAGAGACATCAATTTTGAAGGCATCCTAGAAGACGTATTTATAGGACATATTTGAAGTCTCCTTGGAGGTCTTGAAAAACATCAAGATAGTTGGAGACATTATCAAGAAGGAGGAATCTTGGTTGGAAAGTAAGTAGTATATTATTTTCTCTGTCCTAATCTATAGATAGCATGGATACATTTTGCAAGGAAAGCAACACGCTTGTTGGATTAGCAAACTTCCTAGCATGAAAGAAGATGATTGACTTGGAACTCATAGAAAATGAAGTCATGGAGTATGCCTTGGGAGAAGTAGTTGTACCAGATAGAGAAGACTCAAGATTTAGAAAAGTACAAGAATGGAGAAGTAAGGGCACAAAGGATAATTTTTTATTCCATTAAAGATCATCTATTTCCCTTTGTTTCTTATTTGGAGACATCAAAGGGTATGTATGACAAGTTGGTAAAGATGTACTCCATAAGTACACAAGGTCAAACTATTCCATTGAGAAATAAACAATATAAAACAAGGAAATAAAAGGATGACGACATGGCCACCTATCTAATGAAGATCTCACAAATAAGAGACCAGTTGCAAGGGCTTGGAGAGATTGTTGCAGGTTCTAAGATGAATATATGTGTAATAAATGCTTTACCACCTGATTGGAGTAGTTTTGCAACTAGCATTTAATCAAAGAAAGATACTACACATTTTGATTAATTGTGGATCAATGTATCTTGGAAGAATCTAGGATCAAGGAAAAGGACGACACTGAATTAAATGAAAGATCTCAAGCCTTCATTGTAAGAACCAAGAAGTTGAGTAAAGGGAAGTTTGGAAAGTCCAAGAAGAAGACAAACATGTCCAAGATTCAATGCTCTAGATGAAATGAGTATGGAAAATTTAAAAATGGACTGTCCAAACAATAAAGTGAACAATAAAAGGAAGGAAAGAAGTGAAGCTCACATAGCTGAGGAAAGGGGAGAACCTGGGAAGAAGCCGAAAGGAGAAGATCCAAAGGACCTCTATTATTGAAATAAGTCTCATATTTGTTCGGTTCTTTATGAATTTTTGTCTTTCTTTTATTGAGTAGAAAGTAGAGTAGCATGTATTATTACTCTAGAAGAGTATTGGTTTTGTAAAGATCATGGGATCCTATATAGAAGCACATGATAGTAGAAATATTAGAATCTACTTGTTTAATTTTCTTTAAGAAATATCATCTAGTTTAAAGAGAATGAGAAGTTTGGAACCATATTGCATATTGTAGTTCATCCAATCATTTTCTAACATCATGTTAGAGGTAGTCATTTTGCAAAGAAGGATCATCAAGATCTTATAAGAATCATAATTATGGAAGATTCTTGGAAGCAACATTATGACTAGTATATATTTCATATAGTATGGAAACTACATTTCTAAAGGATGGAGGAATGCTAATGGTCAAGTTACAACATGAAAGTATTTATATTCTTGGAAAATGGAAACCTATCTTTGAGAGGTATAAGAAACACTCTTGATCAAAGAATGACTAGATGATTATATGAAAACAATGATATTCATATTTGAAGTTATTTTTTCCTAGAGCATGGTTCACATCTACAAGAATCATGAATGAATAATTAGTTATGAATGTGCTTGGTAAATATTCCATATGGCTACCTGATGCTTGAAAGAAGAAATTTGACATACATTGGAATGAATGGAGATCAATACTCTCACAAAATTGCATGTCATATGAAAATTTTGATCAACATCAAGCATAGTCTCTAGAAGAAAGAAAGGGAGTTAGCAATGAGAACTCCAAGGAATATATTGTGGCTTGGTATTCAAGTTCGATCCATGGGAAATATGATTAAAATGAATGCATGGAACTATGTGGAGATGGATTATATGAAAGGATGTTGATCTCAAAGGACTCAAGTATGAAAATATTTTGAAATGGGGCCATCATGATAAGGTAAGTTTGATATTTATATTTTGATATTGGTTATCTAAATAACATATTGTTTTTATACCTAGTAGGATATTGCAGAAATGCATGAGGAAAATTGAGTCAAGTTCAACTATGGGTGTTGAACTCAATTCAATGAATATATGAATTGAGTATATGGTTTTTAAAATTAAAAATTCAAGGTGTTCACATCATCACCTTGGGATTGAAAGGTATCAATGAGAAGATAACCTAAGGATCACGTTCCTACATCAACAAGGATCACTTTCATGTTTAGAGATAGATATGGTTAACTTGAAGTTTGACAAGGCTCAACATAATGCATTCATTGATTGGAGGAAAGTGATATGCTAAGTTGATGACCTGAACCCAGTCACAATATTGAAGAAAGAAGATGGATCCTTGATACCAAGGAAGGAAGAAAACTCGATATAATGAGATGAAAATAAAAGAGGGATCCATGCAACTATATCCATGAAGAACTAGTAGTTGATGCATTTATGAAGACAAGCTATAAATCTTGTGGTGGCAACTTCCAAAATTGGAAGGAATTCAGGGATCTCCTTTATATTTGAGAGGGAGTAAAGGGGTCTCCTTAAATAGAAGCAAGGATCTATTCCATAATAAAGAGGAAATGGGGATCTACTCTCTGGTTGAGAGGGAGTGACGATGAATATCACATTTTTATTCTCTCCTTCATGTTTCATGCACTTGAATAGGACTAAAAAACTTAAGTCTAAGTGAATTCCATGGAGGGATAATGGAGAATGGAGGATTGGATAAGCATCAATGATTTTCTTGAAGATAGAAAAATCAAAGGTAGGATATGGAATGACACTCTTTGAGGATTGGGAATATAAGATAAGAATAGTCCTAAAATAACATACCTAGTGAACATTTGGATGGGGTTATTAGTTTTGTAGAATTAGATGGTGTTTTAGTCTCAACAATAGTCAAAGAGGCTAAGAAACACTAGGAATCTAGAACCTAGAAAAGGCTTTAGGAAAATCCACCTAGAAATGCTTTAATTAAGTTAATTAATCAGTAATTAATTTTTTCCTAAGTCTAACTTAGGGAAATGATTAATTAACAAAAATTAATTGAGGAAGGTTAGATTTCTCTAGAAACTCACATGAGTCGACTAGGAAATGATCTCATCCATTGATAAGTTTTAATCTTGGCCGTTGGAGTCCCAACTGGAGGTTATAAGAAGTCGATGGGTAGATGGAGGAATGTACTTGAGATTAATTTTCTTGGGCAGTTTGAATTTCTAGAGAGATATATATATTTTTTTCGGAAGAGTTTGAGCCAGATAGTGGACACAGAGAAATAGGGGCATAGATAGTGAGTTTGAAGGAAGTTTTCTAGTTCCAGAGGGTCAGAAAGAGGAGGTTGAAAATATTCTCCAGGAGGCTGCACAAAGCCTCAGGTGAGCAATTCAATTCAACTGAAGGGGAAGATGTCTTCAGTTCCAGAGGCTGGGAAGTTTTTCCATAAGTCCAGAGAAGCATTTTCCCTGTCAATAGCAGGAGGGATGGCTAGATTGGTAGCTAATCCAGGAAGAGTGTTTGGCAGGCAACACAGGGTGATGTAGTGCATGTGCATACCATTTTGGATGGCTAGATTTTCAGAGGTTAGTCTGTGCCGATATTGCTCGAAGGGAGGGTAAAATCACTCAATATTTTTTTTCCATTATTCCTCTTGGTTAGATTTGATATTTTGGCGAAATTTATTGTTTATAGAATTTCTCACTGCTGCTTAATAATAAATTCCCTCAAATGTTGCACTGATTTTTCCACATTGGGTTTTTCCGAGGACTTTTGTCCAAAAATAACGATGTTATTATTGTGTGTGTGTATCAGTATTTTCTCAGTTTCCAATTTATCTTCCACAATGTTTATTTTGGTGAAAATTGTAGTTGTGAATTATTTGTTGTTTTCCGTAGCAAATAAACTGCTAGATTACCTTACAATTAGAAGAATAATTTCCAATTGTTGCAATAGTTGAAATTTTCACATGGTATCAGAGCAAATTTGGTTAGATAGGGATGATTATAAGTGGAATAATAAATTTTTGTAGAAAATCTCTAACACAACTATAATACAACGTAGAAATTATATCAATGGATTCAATCTGATCATGCCATGTACTAAAACAAGATATTGAATCCTTCTAAAATATTTGCGGAATATAAATCACGATCGGTCAATGACATGCAAGTAAGAGAAAGAAGTAAATCAATCGCACAACACAAGATTTTCCTGGGAAAAGCAACTGCTCAAAACCCTTCCATATTTATTGCATAATCAACCAAACAATCATGAAACAATACAATGCATGTGTGCTCACCACAACCTCACACAATCTACCAATTGCTTCACATTGATCTAGGAAAAATTGGACAAACACATAACCAATTTCCTACCTACCCTCAACCTGCCTTGCTCATGCAATCCCTAGGCAAAATAATTCCTATTAAATAGGAATTCTAGCTTTCCTCGATTGTGCAATCCTTTCCTCGGCAATTTTCTAAAAATACAACTGATAGTTTACTTGCCTTGAACCTTTGTCTCAACTGGGTCTCCATCAGAATTGAAATGCATGAAACTATTAATAGTGAATCATCAGTTACTTGGTAGATCACTACTTGTGAATTAAATCTATTTTAATTCACTTGATCTTCCACTAGCTCATCAATCAGTTAGAACTAATTAAACTAATTTTAACTCAATTAATTTGAGTTAACTGATTTCACTCACACCACACTAGTGCTACAACTGCAACTAGACCCTGTAAATAATAGAATCACTCTACATGCCTATCCTTTTACCCTCAACTCAAAATTATTGAGCTAACTAAGTCTATCACACTTAGTTAACTATTACAAGCTGTTATGAGATAAGATTACAATTTACTTTTAATTTAATTAAGGGATAATTAAATCAACAACCTCACATGGTAACAATTTCTGGGTGCCATTTTCTAGATTTTGTTTTTGGATGCCAATTTCACTGTTTCTTGTTGCAAATTTCAACACTTCCTCTCAACAAGAAATGAATCAATCTATCTCGATCTGCTACCTTTGGAATGTTCTTTCTTGCAACACTTTTCTAGTGTTGTTTGCACATGCAACTCTCCTAAAACTGAATAGCTTCCAAACAACTGAATCAATATAATGTATCTGTCATTAGAGTCTTCTGACCATTGCTAGCTATTGCACATGTATACTATACTCTCTGCGCTGCTGCTGCCATCTGCATCTATGCTCTCTGCACTACTACCAACTCTGATCTGCGCTCCGGTATATGACACCCGTCACTCTAATTTTTGTCTTCCTGACATCTGACTGCATCAATCTAACCTATCCTTCTTGATACTGCTATACCGTGTGCTCCTCGTATCCAGGTTCGATCCATGAGACACACCATCTCAATGGACCCTGCCCAAATTTCTTCTTGGGATTATTTTTTCACATCGCCCCACCTCTCACCTGGAGGTATAACTCCATGTACTCCCTCTGCCCATCTGGCTTGAAATTTCCTCCTCTTAGAGGTTTCTTCTTGAGTGGACTCTTCCACTCGATCTCCTCTCTACTTCTCCAATTTTGGCTGCTCCACAAACTTTTAAGACTGCTGCTGAGGCTGCATGTTGAGAGATAATTTCTCCCTCTCAACCACCAAGTCATTAACCACTGCTTTGCTCCTCAAATCCTTGCATGCATCCTCAACCTCGAGAGCATACAAGTTCTTGACTTAGACCATCTCTTCACATGTCCCATGGCTATGTGTTTAAGGAACACATTTCCTTTTCTAAACATCACCTCATAACCATGGTCTTCCAATACCGCTATAGAGACAAGATTCTCCCTTAGGCCTGGAACATACAAAACATCTGCTAGTTTGAGAGGGGAGCCAGAATCCCTCTGAAAGGTAACTGTATCTATCTCGGTCACATTATACCTCCTTTCATCTCCAAACTCTATGTTCTGCTGGAGGTCCTTCTCCTCCAAGTCACTGAAGACATCTTTATTCTCTGTCATATGGAACGAGGCACCGCTATCTAGATACCACGTGAATCCCATTATAGTTTTTTCCGTGCATGCAATTAGAGTAAAATAAAGCTCGAACTGTGAAGCTAATTCTTCACCCGCTGCAACTGCAGGCTCCTTATTGCTTTCCTTCTTCTATGGAAAATTTGAAGCATAGTGCCCATGCTTGTGACAGTGAAAACATATGATCTTGGATAGGTCTCTCTTGCCCTCTTTGCCTTGGGATTTCATTCCCTTGGCCTTCTTTTTCTTTCCCACTAATTCACAATATTCATCTTTTTTGGTGCTAGAGGTCCCGTCTCTGGTGCTCTGCCTTATCTCTTCTATTACCAAATCCGACCATAGTCGTTCCCAATCTGGTAACTTCTCCATCCCATTCATAGAGTCCTAGTAACTATGCTAGCTCTTGGGATGACCTAGAAGTGCTAGGATCACCAAGTCATCATCGAATATGGTCACACCAACACTTGCAAGCTCATCTCGACATTGAGTGAGCTTCGTCAAGTATGTTGGTACCGTCTCACCCTCCTCCTTCTTGATCTATCTGAGCTTGTCCTTTAGCGCCAACTTCCTTTGGTCGCTGCTGTTCTGAAATAGATCTGTCAAGGCCTTCCAAATAGCATATGGATTCACCTTCCCATGAAGACTCGAGACAATATGATCTCGAACTCCCTCCAATAAGATCCTCCTCTTCTTTGTTACCTTCTTCTGCCATGCATCAAGAAGTTGGGCATCTGTTGCTGTGGGCTTGGGAATATCATTATCTATGAATTCTTTCAACCCATTGTCCTCTAACACTGCCTCCATCATGTCCTTCCATACAATATAATTCAAACTGACCTCAAATGCATATTTGAGTCTCAAGCCATTGAAAGACATATTGATCTGCTTCTAGCTCCAAAGAAAGTATCTGCAAATTTTAATACCGTTCAACACAAACTCAATTTCTTCTCCACTATTGTGATTCCTGGTGCTCTGATCCCATGTAGAAAATATCTAACACAACTATAATACCATGTAGAAAATATTTCAATGGATTCAATCTGATCATGCAATGTACTAAAACAATATACTAAATCCTTCTACAGTATTTGCAATATATAAATCACGATCGCTTAATCACATGCAAGTAAGAGAAATAAGTAATTCAATCACACAACACAATATTTTCCTGGGGAAAGAAACTGATCAAAACCCCGTAGTGCAGCAGGATGAATTTTATGGTGCTGCGTAGTACCTAGTAAGGTCGTCCAAATTACGAGGGAATTTTATTTTTTAGTGCAGGGTTGTAGGAAAAATTAGCTTGCCAGATTGAGTGATTCCAACAGGTAGAGGGAGTACCAGTAGCTCAATTTTTCGATGATTAGATTCCTTGTTTGGGCACAGAAGGGTTTTACAACATTTGCTAGAGAAAAATCAACACCAGGTGGAAGAGAAAGGTCGCACACAAAGGGCGATTTCTTTGAGAGGGTTTCTAGTCTAGAAATCCAAATTTTCAAGTGCAAATGAAAGTATTTGCAAGCAGTTTTTCTCACTCCAGAAGGGAGTGTGAATCTAAAAATCAATAGTCGAGTTGGAGAAAGAGGGATATTTCCATTCTAATTTCAGAGATGGCCACAATTGGGCTTAAATATCAGGATATGTTGGAGGGAGCTTCTAGCTATGTCATAAGGAAGGCCAGAATGTCCTTACTGTTAGATGAGAATGGCATGAAAACCTTTGCAGAGAACATTGTGGTAGTACCAACCAATGCAAATCAATCGAAAGAGTACATGAAATAAATGGCCAAGGCGAAGCAGATGATCCTGGATGGAGTTCGTGACTATATAATCTCACATATATATAGCAAGAACACTGTCAAGGAGACATTGGATGCTCTTGCACAACTATAATATAATCCTTCTGAGCAGCGAGAGATAATCTTGAAAGAGAAGCTAAGAAACATCAATATGTATAAGTGTGAAGGCATTGATCCCTTTCTCACCAGAATTCAGGAAATCTGGGATCAAATTGCAACCGTGGGAGGTGTATGTCAAGAAACAATGCTTATATGTTTGACACTTAAAAATTTCTCAGAGGATTGGGAGATCTTCGTCCAAGGAATCTTGGGATGAGATACTCTACCTAGGTGGGAAACGATGTGGCCAGACCTGTAGTAGGAGGTGGTGAGAGGAGTACTAGTGAATACTTCCATCAACGGTATCAATAGTAAGGGATCAAAAGGTGAGAAGGAGGAAGATATGTGGCCCTAGCTTCAAAGGGTCCCAGTCAGGGTCAAGGTTCACAAGGGGAGAAGAAGAAAAATAAGGACCTATCTAAGGTTAAGTGCTTTAGGTGTGGCGATTTTAGCCACTATAGTACTCGGTGTCCTTAAAGGAAGAAGGAAAAGTAGGAGAAGAAAGACTAGGTGACAACATCCGCAAATATAGATAAATTTTCCTCCGAGTTGGAGGAAGAATTCACCATGTTTGCAGCTATAGCTCCAAGAGTGAGGTGGAGCGATATGGATCTATAGTGCCAGAGTTGCGCAGAGGTTTGGGCAGGGTCCATTGAGGTGAGAATCATTTGGTGTTTTCTCATGGATTATTACCTTGCTACAAGGGCCCACAATATTCAATAGTAGGAGGATCAACTTTAGTTGATGTAGTCAGATTCCATAGTGACTGTTGCAGACTAGTTGCACTCAGGTGCTGAGGAGCACAGAGTAGTGTTTAAAGTAGAGAAAGAGGCTCAATAATAGAGTAAAAAATAATGCAGATTCTTCAGTGGATAGTGGAGAGGCTAGTATCAGTAAGATTATTAGGAGACAGATGCAACACAAAGACACAATTGATTCCGTATTTCATATGCTTCTCAATTGTAGTAGTTGCAGTAGTAGAAACAAAATTTGAGAGGGAGTTGTAATGCATATTTAGAGTTGGAAGTTGTGTAGTTGCGTCAACAACAACACATATGCAACATCATAGTTGAGAAATGGTCGGTGGGAAGTGGTAGACAATCACAATGGCTAGAAATAAACAACGTGTATAGAGGATGATACAACGACATGGTGTTGTATCAATTCAACACTAGAACACCTTCCTCGCTTAGAGGGAGTGTTAGTTTTTGTAGCATCAGATCATGTTCTAGTATTGACAGTTGTTGGAGAAGCTAAGCCTACACTACAACTCTAGAACCCATAAAAGGTCTCCAGAAAATCCACTTAAAAATTCCTTATTTATGTTAATTAATCAACAATTAATTTTTCCTAAGTCTAACTTAGGGAAAATGATTAATTAACAACAATTAATTGAGAAAGGTGACATTTCTCTAGAAACTCACACTGATCGACTAGGAAATGATCTCAACCATTGATTAAGTTTCAATCTTGGCCGTTGGAGTCCCAAAAAGAGTTATTTAGAAGAAGCCGATGGGTAGATGGAGGAATATACTTGAGATTGATTTCCTTGGGCAGCTCAAATTTATTGAGAGGAGTAACATTCTGCCGAAAGAGTTGGGGACAAAGAGGGGCAAGGACAATGAGTTTGAAGGAAGTTTTCCAGTTCCAGACAATCGGAAAGAGGAGGGTAAAAATATTCTCTAGGAGGCAGTGCAAAGCCTTAAGTGAGCAGTTTGATTTAGCTGAAGCGGAGGACGTCTTTAGTTCTAGAGGTTAGGAAGTTTTTCCAAAAGGCCAAGGAAGCATTTTCCAAGTCAGTAGTAGGAAGGATGATTAGATTGGCAACTGATTCGGGCACAACATTTGGTAGGTAGCACAAGGGTGATGCAGAGCCTGCACATATCAATTTGGACGACTAGATTTTTGGAGGTAAGACAATGTTGGGATCGCTTGGAGAGAGGGTAAAATCCCTTAGTATATTTTTTCTAGTATTCCACTTGGGTAGATTCATCGGCTTGGAGACATTTACTGTATTCATAATTTCTCACTGCTTCTTAACAATAAAAACCCTCAGTTACTGCACCAATTTTCCCACATTGGTTTTTTATGGGGAATTTTGTCTGAAAATAACGTTGTTATATTTTTGTCTATGTGTGTCCCAGTATTTTCTCAGTTTCCAGTTGATCTTCCGTAGTATTTATTTTGGTAAAAATTTTAGTTGTGAATTATTCATTGTTTGTCATAGAAAATAAACTGCTAAATTAATTTATAGTTAGAAGACTAATTTCCAGTTGCTGCAATAGTTGAAATTTTCACAGGGTTATGTGCCTTGTAGAGGTAGTATGGTATCTGACGTAAAAACTCCCAACATTATGCTCTTATATATGGAAGAACTTGTAAAAGTTAAGGCCTTACTATGTTGACAATGGTGATCATGATGTTTATGCTTAAAGATGGATTACTAATATGAGTCTTCTTATGAGAACTCTTTAGTTTGAGAATAACCATGTACCAGGGTGTACAATTATGAATACCTACTTAGTTAAGAGGGAGTGTTGGAAAATGTAACTAGTTTCAGTCTTCATAATTGTCACTGTACTCATGTAAAAAATAAGAAAAATAAGAAAGAAAAATTATTATTTTAAAGAATGGGTTTCATGCTTTTGATTGGTCTTCTAGGTAAATCATCTTCTTCATGCGGCTAGGGTTTGTCATGTCATAATATTTATTGTCATGAGTCAATAGAGTCAATGTCATGTGTATAAGACCCATATGGGCTAGTTGTACCATATAAAATAATTTATTTTGAGTCAAGACAGTCAAAATAAACCTCTTAGAACAAGTTGGCTGAAAGACGTCTATTAGACCCACACAAATGAGTATAAATATACATTTTTCAACCTCATTTGCTCACTAATTCGATATGAAATCAAGGGAGATTGATCTAAAGTGTGAAGTTCAAGAAGCAAATCAAGAAATGCAAGGAAGGAATAAGCATAAGCTAGAAGGAAGACAAAATTTAAAATTTGCGTTAGTTCTCTCTTGCACGTGTGAAGTAGTTGTGTTGCTACAGGGGCCAAAGTTGCAGAACTATTGCAGGTCTGAAACCTTGAAGCCGGGGGCCAAAATTCTGAGTTTGGTACAATTTTGGAAGGATTTGTCTCTCATTGACTTGGTTTGACTTTGACCTAATTGAAAGGTATTCTTGGAGGGTTGACTTGGTGCTAGAGGAGGCTTTGGTATTGATGTTTAGGTCTTGGTTTTATCATTTGAAGCAAATTATATGAGAAGAGAAGAGATTTTCTAGGTTTTCCCCTTGGAGGGGTTTTTCCGTAGCTTGGATCCTAATTTTGTGTCCATTGTCTTCACTATTTTTCTCTTAATATTTGTTTGATAACAATATCTAATAAAGAAACAAAAGAAGATAAATAAATTTCACAAGAAAATAGCAAGGAATAAGAATAAATTGAATTAACAACTGCCCTATTTCATTCTCTAATATGACGATGGTTATATCATGCCCCCATATATTTTAGGGGATAAAAATAGTAATAGTAATAATAGTAATAATAATAATTAAATATAATGATTCATAGTTTGTTGTAAGCATGGTAGGCTATACGATGTAGTATTATGCACAACAATTACACTTGCCAGTTCTGAATATTCTCAGGCAATTTTAAAAAACTTGGATTGACATTCCATCATTGGACCCTAGACATGCACAAAATGTAATTTAGCTATAAGAAACTTAAGTGTAAATATTTTCAATATGGAAAAAGGTCCATGAAGGGTCAATGGGACAAAGAACTATCTCTATAACAACTTCTCTTCCTCACATTTCTAGTTAATGATGATTGTATCCAAGCTTAAAATGCATTCCCTTCTCAATATGTCTAGAAAATTTATACATGTGTTGAAAACTACTACAAAAAAATTTGGTTATGTAAAGAGATTAGTTTCATAACTTCGATTATGAAGGTCATTGAATCAAAATATATTTAAGTATTTAGCACCCAATCCAAGTTGCTACTATCTGTTTGTTTTCACAATGCATGAGGTTTGGATGGTGGATGAACTGGACTTGAATGATTCTTGGAAATCAATGTACAATATGTGAAAGTCGAGATGACCCCAAAAATGAAAACCAAAAGGATCAAATAATGAAATGTAGCATTTTTTTTTTTTTTTACACGAAGGATGTGCTTCCTATAATGTTGTTGCTAAAAGTAAAATAGTTAAATCATAAGAAAGCCAAATTGAAACCCATCTTACTAATCCTATGTTCTGAGTTGCAACTTGTACAACATATTTAAATTCTCTGCAATACAAAGAGAAATGGGCGGAAAAAAATGATCATAGTTTCAAATTATCAATTTCCATTGTCAAACTAAGGACAAATCCTAGAATATCCTTGAATTTTTTCCAAACATATTGGGAATGGCCAGTGAGTCCTTGAGTCCTCAATGATGTACCTAGTAGATTAGGGATGATTCTTATGGTTCCCCAACTCCCTGGAATGTTGAAATGATATATATATATATATATATATGAATTTTTTTTATATATTTTTTTTGTGAGGGACGAGTCCTCATGTAACATAGATAATATCTGATAATAATATTTTCCTATATATATGTCCAAGCTAAGGGAATCCAATCAAGGGGATGGTCCAACCCATCAACTGAAAATTAGTCTTCTTATCTCTCCACAACACTTCATGTTAAAGAAAATGTGCCTAAACAATGATGAACACCATCAACCAAACTCTCAACATTAACCAACATAGGGGATTCTTCTACAAAATAGGTTTTTACCGTCTTAGTGCCATCAAGGAGAAAGATATTCCTCACTTGTCCCTAAAGATTGTTGTTTTTCCATGATACTAGTGTCTATGATAGAATCTTAAATCATTGACACTACCAAAAGTATCAAAACTAGTCTAGTTTGCAACCATGGGAATAAAATAAGCCAATAAATCAATTTTTTACACAGTTTTATGTACAAAAACCGAATATTCACTATATTAATCAAAATGATAATAAAAAAATCTAGGGTTCTCGTACCAGGGATAATGACCATCATACATCCATTGATAAACAAGTAAAACAACTAGGGTTTGGTGTCTATCATAATGACCACCAATCTACCCTAATCAAGATACTCTAACCATCTGGTTATCAAGTGTTCTCTCAGCTCCTCTTAGTCATACCGTGAACAAATATACCTGATCCTTCGACTCCCGATATACAACACCCACCTCTATCAGTGCACCAAGTCCATCTAGCCCTTGAATCTCAACTCTAATCTACTCTCTCGTTGATCGTTAGTTCTTCAACACATCAACACATTGAGATGCTTGTTGAGTTGTTCACAACTTCATTTGGGAACAACTCTCAACTGCCCAATATTGCTCCTTAACAATTTAGGGACTTCAGCACACTATAGTCTTCCTGTGTTGCTCTAATGAAGACTAACATAGGGAAAAAATGGCTTCCACTTATCAATACAAGATGTCCTTCTCCCATAATGAACACGGACTAGGAGGACTTATAACCTTCTGTTGTTGATGTCCTTTTCCACATGGAAAGTCTAGGGCTACTCAAATTGCTCCTGGTTTATCAGACTCTTGGGCTTCTTCTTCTACCACATCTAACAACCCCTTAGTCCTTCAAGAGACTTGTTTCTTAGGGATTGAAGCACACCTCTACAATCCTACCAATTTTTTCTTTAGGTTGCTCCAAATCTACCTTATCTAGGCCCACACTTGGTCCACTCTCATGTTTCCCTCCAACAGACCACGGACATCCAATACAATGTTATATCATATTCTCACTAGTCAGGGAATCCAATCCCTTTGGTTAGCCTTCCTCTTGGTTGCTAACAATCTTCCTAATATTTCCTTTTATAGGACACCATCCAAATCATGAGAAAATGTGTCTATAATGCAAATTTTGCAATATGGTTAGGGATAATATCATTCCATATCATCCTATATCGTTACCTATATACCTCCTCTATAGCTACAATTTAATTCTCATTGTAAGTTGCTCCCTTTTTTCCTATTGTGGACAAGTACGTGGTGGGTTTGACCCATCCAAACAACCACTAGAACTTCAAACCTCTCTACAATAATACCATGGATCTGCAACCCACAATTTCGAGACAAAATCACATCAAAGACTAGGACACACCAACCCAGAAATTGTCCTATATTAGGACCTCCAACCTACACCTCCCCCCCTTGAAGACGTCCATAATATGCTCTTCTAATACCATTGAAAACTGAGCCAATCTATCTGAAGAACTTGGCCCTGGTTAAGGCATCTATCCTTGCACAAAACCAACCTTCCTCCCAAATACAAGCCTATTCCTTGTTGTGTTCTAGCTGGAGATAGTCGCAACCATGTTTAGGGAGCCTAGTAGACTACTTGGCCTCCCTAAAAAAGCCCTCCTTCCCTCCTGCGGTCACAAAAAGGTACACGACCTACTACAAGGAGACAATTTCTAGTAATTTGTGCATAGAACAACCCTTAACTCACACGACTAGGTCTCCTCTTCAATGCTGCCTTCACCTGCAACACACAACCCTTGAAACAAAACCTAAAACCATCCCCAAACAATCTTGACCTCCTTCTTTCCTTGGCTGCGACTACCTCGGGGAAATAGACGCTTTGATTTTAGTCTTCACATTAGGAATGAATGCTTTTGTTGGATGAGGAATGAGGCTCCTTCTAACTCATTTTTATATCTTTTCTTTTGGAATTGTCTAGCCCTCTCCTAGGGCTTTCCTAAAGTCTATCCGACCTTAACATTTTTCCACAAGCCCACACATTAACTTCAAAAATTCATAACTCAACTTCTAGACCTCATATTTCGATGATTTTCATTGCCTCTGGCTACTCTCAAAGTCCTCTATCATCTCCATCACTCACATGTCAAATTATCCTCACAGTTTCACACCCACATGCTTGGGTGCAAAGTCCACAAGCTTTGAGTTCTAAGTCCACAACATCAATTTGTGTGTCCATTCCTCCACAACCTTCAAGCCTAGGGTTTGGATTACCTCCCAAGCTACATATCTCTACACTCCGTCTTAGAAAGGGTGGCGCCATTAGATAAATTTTGAGGTCTAAAATGGGCCTCCTAAATATATTATAAAATAATAGTAGAAATAATAAAATAATATTAAATTACCTCATCAAGTTTTGGACAGAAAAAATAAAAAGCTAATTTTTCAACTCATATTTTCAACTTATCTACCTATTATTTTACTCAAATTTCAAGTGGGAACATTCGTTGGATGCAAAATTTAAATTTTCATCCAAGGAGTACCCATGTTTCATACTTTTGATGGACCTTATTACACGAAAAATGTGAGATGCATAAAAAAAAGTGATTGCAATTTTTTTAATGTATTTCACATTTTTTGTGTAGTAGGGTCCATTGAAAGTATGCATCATGGGTCCCATTGGATGAAAAATTAAATTATGCATCAAATGAGTGTTCCCTCTCAAAATTTGAGTAAAATTGTAGTGAGATAAGTTGAAATTACGAGTAAAAAAAGTATTTTTATTTTTTATTTTTTATCTTTTTACCTTTTACTCAAAAAATGGCGAATCATCCCTCATGGTTGACATCATCATATTGAATCCTATTGGTTATTATTAAGTTTATTTTTTTTGTACATTTTTGTTTTGAGGCCCATTTTTTACCTCAAAATTTCTCTATTTTTCCAACACTAGGAAGTCTTCATCAACATCATCACTGGCGACACTAGCCCATCCGACGTCCATCACTGCAACATACTCTGTAGAATGAACCTTGCAATATTGGTAGTGACTTTTCCTCATCTCATCTTAACCTAAATACCTCAACACTTCCATAAGGCTGATCCCTTTTAAGCTAGACTCCCTCTAAGTCTACACAATATCCATTGGATCAACCTATCACTGATGTCGTGTCCTACAAGGTCAGTAAGAGTTGCGGTTAAACACATAACATCATCCTTGCAACCCAGTGCAACAAACACTTATCCTCCTGGATCAAACACAACTCATGCAAATCCCTTCAATATTAGATATGCAACATCACGATCCAATTAAGAAATTATCCGGCCAATGTGCAGTCCATCACATGAAGCAATCTCGATCATCCTTACTAACAATCCATGCCAAAACATAGGAAGTACATGATTAAAAATATTCCTTACAAAAAACTGTTGTTCACCATGCTCACCATCAATCCACTAGAACTACCATTCAATCTCACTTCCAAGTCAGTCAAGACCACATCTCCATATTTTCAGTTGAACTCTTTGCTCCATGATCTAGATGATCTCAACCCCCTCTGAGTTGCTTCGTTGTGCACACTCTGATTCATTGGCCCTTCAAAGTAGCTCTGATACCATGTTATTTTTCCATGATAGTGGTGTCTAGGATATAATCTTAAATCACTGACACTACCAAACCAAGTATCATAGAAAGTCTACTTTACAACAACATAATAAAATACAACAATAAATCAAATTTTTACACAATTTTATGTACAATAACCCAATATTCGCTATACTAATCTAATTGATAATGCAATAATCTAGGGATCCCATACCAGGGATAATGCCCCTCATACATCCACTAATACAAGACTACAACAACTAAGGTTTGGTGTCTATCATAATGACCACCAATCTACCCTGATCGAGATACCCTGACCATCTAACTATTACACACTCTTTCAACTCTTATCGATCGTACCCTGAACACATCTGCCCAGCTATTCGACTCCTGATCTGCAACACCTACCTCTATCAATGCACCAAGCCCATCTAGCCACTAAATCTTGACTCCAATCTTATCTCTTGTTGATCGTTAGTTCTTTAATGCATCAACACATCGAGAATCATATCAAGTTATTCACAACTCCGTTAGTGAACAACTCTCAACTTCCCACTACTTCTCCTCAGCTAATTAGGGACTTTAGCCCACTATAGTCTTTCTGCGCTTCTCTAATGAAGACTAACATAGGGTACGAAGGGGGCTACCACCTATCACTCCAATATTTCCTTCTCCCAGAATGAACACAGGTTAGGAGGACTACCCAAATTCTACTGTAGATGTCCTTCTCCACATGGTAAGCCTAGGGCTACTCAAACTGTTCTTGATTTATCAGACCCTTGAGCTTCTTCTTCTACCACATTAAAAAATTTCTTAGTCCTTCAAGAGACTTGTTTCTTAGGGATTGAAGTAAGCCTCTACAATCCTCGCAAGTTGTTCTTTAGGCTACTCCAACTCTGCCTTATCTAGGCCCAAACTTAGTCCACTCTCACGCTGCCCTCCAATACACCATGAGCATCCAATACAATGTTGTAGCATATTTTCACTGGTTAGGACATCCAATCACTATGGTTACCCTTCCTCTTGGATACTAATAGTCTTCCCAAACAGTCCTATTTAAAGACACCGTACAACTCATGATCTAATGTGTATTTGTTGCAAAGTATGCAATCTCGTTAAGGATAATATCATTCCACATAAGCCTTAGATCCTTGCCTCGAGACCTCTTCTACAACTGCGATTTTATTCTCATTGTAAGTTGCATTAGGGGAATTTTGAGGTCTAAAATGGGCCTCCTAAGAAAAATGTACAACCAAAATAAAATTTATAAGAACCAATAGGATTCAAGATGATTATGTAAACCATGGGGGATGATTCACTATTTTCAAAGAAAAAAAGTAAAAAAGATTAAAAAATAATAAAATAATAAAACTACTTTTTCAACTCGTATTTTCAACTTATCTCCCTAAGGTTTTACTCAAATTTCGAGCGGGAGTACTCGTTGGATGCAAAATTTAATTTCTCATCCAAGAAGTACCCATGTTGCATACTTTCGATGGACCATGCTACATGAAAAATGATAAATACATGAAAAAATGTGATTGCAATCACATTTTTCATGTATTTCTCATTTTTCATGTAGTAGGATTCATCAAAAGTATGCAACATGGATACTCCTTAGATGAGGAATCAAATTCTGCATCCAACGAGCATTAGTGCTTGAAATTTGAGTAAACCCATAGGGAGATAAGTTGAAAATACGAGTTGAAAAAATAGTTTTTTTCTTTTTTCCCTATAAAATTTGATGATGCAATCTAATCTTATTTTATTATTTCTACTATTATTTTAATAATTCCATAGGAGGCCCATATTAACCTCAAAATTCCCCTAATGCTCCCTTTTCTGCCTCATGGGGACAAGTTTGTGGTGGTTTTTTCCCCTCCAAACAACCACTACAACTTCAACCCTCTCTACAATAATACCATGGATCTGCAACCTACAATTTTGAGAAAAAATCACACCAAAGACTAGGACACACCAACCCAAAATTTTTCCTACACTAGGACCTCCAACTTGCACCTCTCCTCCTTGAACTAGTCTATAATCTACTCTTCCAATACCCTTGAAATATGAGATGATCTCTTTGAAGAACTTGACCCTTGTTAGGCTATCTATCCCTGCACAAAACCAACCTTCCTCCCACCTATAAACCTCCTCCTTGCTGTGTTCTAGCTGGAGACAATTGCGACCATGTTTAGGGAGCCTCATAGAATACTCGACCTCCCTAAATAGACCCCCATTCCCACCTATGATCACACAAAGGCACATGACCTGCTACAAGGAGACAAATGCTAGTAATTTGTGCCTAGAAAAACCCTTAAACCACACGGCCAGGATTCCTCTTCAACAATGGCTTCACTTGCAACCAACAACCCTTGAAACAGTCCCTAAAACCATCCCCAAATAGTTTAAGCCTACTTTCCTTGACTACAACTACCTCAGGGAACTCAACCCTCTTATTTCAGTCTTCACATGAGGAATGAATGCCTTTGTTGGATGAGGAATGAGGCTCCTTCTCACTCCTTTTTATATCTTGTATTGTGGCAAGGTCTAGCCCTCTTCAAGGGCCTTCCTAAAGTATATATGACCTTAACATTTTGCCACAAGCCTAAATGTCAAGAGATTTTGAACATGAAAATATTACCTTAATCAAAGTTTTCCTAAGAAAGGTATGCCTCGCAATGAGTTGATCACAAAATTTGTCAAAG
Source organism: Pinus albicaulis (assembly GCA_034641835.2). Lineage (NCBI taxonomy): Eukaryota > Viridiplantae > Streptophyta > Pinopsida > Pinales > Pinaceae > Pinus > Pinus albicaulis. Next base: position 1,059,202,445 of record CM076570.1, read on the forward strand.
GATAATGAAAAATAATAATTTCAAAATGCAACCGAAATGAGGAAGAGATCCATTTGCACAACATAAACCAAGAATCTTGTCATTGGAAACTTACCTTTTCGAAAAGTCAAGGGTAGAATTTTGAGTCCTCATCCCTCTCTTGAATCAACTACAATCATGAATGAACCCAACCACCCTTGGCCACAAAGTCCTCTCTATTGTTTTTCCACGATACTGAATTCTAGGTTAGAATTTTATAATCACCAACATTAAAAATCCAAGTATCACAACAAACTACTTTTCACAACGGAACAAAATACAACAACAAATTTAGTAGTGCACAAATATAAACATCTTTTTACAATTTTCAATAAACCAACTTTGTTATATTAACAAATTGATAATGCAACTGTCTAGGGCTCATGTACTAGGGATAATGTCTCTCGTACATCCACCAATACAAGAATACATGAACAAGATACATTGATCATCTAGATGATGTGACACACCATCATAACTCCTCGATCGTACCTTGAACACAAATGTCTGTCCTTGTGATCCCAATCTGTAGCTCCCGCCTCTATCAATGTACCCACTTCTTTAGGCCACTAAAAATGACTCTACACCTACTCTCTAGCTGTTCATTAGTCCTTCAATGCATCAACACATAGAGAATTTTTTTGAGTTGTTTACAACTCCATTTGTGACCAAATCTGAATTTCCCATTGCTGCTCCTCAACACCTTTGGGACTTCTTCCCTCCAATTCCTACATGCGTTACATCAATGAAGAAAAAATTTGTGTTGAATGGTTGCAACCTATCAGTGCAATATGTACTTCTCCAACAACGAACTTGGGTTGATGTAATTTGCCTCCTTCCTTTGTCCTTAAAGAATCAACCCCGAGCTTACACAAATATTCACCCTTCCTTCCAGTTGTCAATGCCCTTCCTGGAAACTGATCTAGGGCTATTTTGAGAACCTACTTGTTTCCCTCCAACAACTACAAGATGCCAAATACCAATATTTCCAACCTGAACCTATCCTCTAGCAACAAATCAAACTTGAATGCATCAAAATCACACCTCTCTAGGTCTGTTCACACTGTTGTAGCTTCAGATTTGGTTAGGGAAACCAAATAGTCTTGTTTTTTCCTCTCCTTGCTCCAACGATCCTCCGAGTAATGCGACCTTCCTCTATCCTTGTTTTTCTCCAATTTTCTGCTCCTTTAGGGTGGTTTGCACCTAGTTTTGGGGCTTACAACTCTCTCAACTAGTCCACTTCATACCTCAACCTAGTCTGCAACCAATAAAGGGACTGCAACTCAACTTATCAGAGAAGTATGCCACCTAAACAATGCAAAAACAACCCAAAAATGTCCCTCTTCCCACTTGACCAGAACTATAGATTCACTCGACCTTCAAACAATTTAAAAAATACCCAAATGGCTCCTTGCCTTGCTAAAGTTTGCTCCTGATATGTGACCCAAAAAAAAGGTGTATTTTTTATGAAATATTGATCTTGGATGTGAGAAATAAGCTCGAACGTCACCTATGTTTATACACATTCACTTGGGCTCCAATTATTGGAAAATCATAAAGGGAAAACTATTTTCTTAACTAGATAATTACTTGTGATTTCTTTGAATTTCTTATTATCTTCTTTAATGTATTAGGTTATCTTATTATCATCAAGCAACTATCAAAACCATAAACCTAAAAATCAAGGACACAAGATGTAGGCTCTCACCCAGGGAAAAACCCATCATTGAGGGGAAAACAGAAAAATCTCTTCTCTTCTTCACAAACCATATCAAATGAGGCAAGCAAGACCCTGTGACCAAGACCAAGACCTTCCTCCATCCACCAAGTCAGCCCTTAAGAATATTCCTTCAAATCAAGACATAATCCATCAAAGAGAGTTCAACTCAAGTCAACTCTTAAGATCATCAAATAGGGCTTTGACCCTATGTAATTCATCCTGCAATCACAATTTTCATCTTCGGTCTTGCAGTGATTTAGTCCTCTTACATATGTGACATGAATATATACATTTTTGACTTCTTTTATTTAGACATGAGTATCCTCTTCTTCGTTATACCTCCTTTTCTCTCTTTAGGCTTATTTGCATCCTTCTTCTTCACTAAGAGGTTGCAAATCAAATTCTTCTTTATCTCATGCAAAAGAGGTCAAATGCTAGGGTATATATAGTAGTTTGTGACTATATTTTGAGGATGCCATGAGAATATTGATGCTGACTTGTAGGATGACTTTATGGTGGAGGAGAATTACATTGTGATAATTTGATCCTTTTGATACAAAATGCCCAATAAGGGTCTAGACCATAATGACAAGGACATAGGCTCGTAAATCAACCCTAGAAGCCTTCAATGGAATCTTTGACCTATAAAAAATATAATAAAGCATGAAACCCATGCTAATAAGTAATTTTTATTTTATAATAAATTTCCTTTTTCTTTAATTTGACAAGTACATTACATCATGACTCAAATATAAATATAAGACCGATACAAGTTACATTTCTCAACGCCAATGGATATCATGAGGGCACATTCTTAAGCATGACCTACTTATCTTATGTGCCACAAGCCCACAAAATGATAGAAAAATCAATATCTTTGTTTCTAGAGCTCCGATCTTTGTGCTTGAAGTTGCCTCTTTCTTCTCTAAGAGTCCTCTTCCATCTCGAAGAGTCAAACAAATAAAACTCCTCATGGTTTTTTCCCCACACCTTTGGGCACAAAACCCAAGGCTTGGGTTCTAAGCCCACATACCACTTTTTTGGTACCCATTCCTCCAAACCCCAAACAAATCTCAACACTCCCTCTTAGTGAGGGATGTAATTCCAAGACTAGGAAGTAACTCATCATCACTATCACTGCTGGCGACACTAGCCCAATTCCTGGTGCTCATAACTGCAACAAACCTTGTAGCATTAACTATGGCATTCTCGGAAGTGCCACCGTCATAGGAAGCCTTCTGATTCTTCTTCCTCTCCTGAACACTTTCAAGGCTTTTCGTGATTCCTTCTTGTTACCTGTAGAAGTACACTTTCTCCCCACTGACCACACACTCATCTTGGGTTGCACATTCTCCCTATGAACTTGCGAACTCCCGCTAAAAATCAACTCCCTTTGAGCCTATGGAACCTATACATTCTATTCTTCTTCTCATGATATATAGGCTTGTCCATCAACCTATATAGACCTTGCACTCTAACTCCTATCACAACATCTGCGGAGATAGAGCCTCTGGGCCTAAGTATCGCATTTCCATCCTGGAATAATACCTCAAACCCCTTCTGCTTGATTGCTGAGACAAACATCATGTTATATCTGAGTCCTGGTACAAAAATACATCCTTAACTCACATCACCTAACCTGAATCCATTTTGAATGGCACGACACCTGATCCTCTGATATCTTTCTGAATCTTGTCGCCCAACACCATGTGCAACTTCGAGTCCCACTCAAATAAAGTCCCAAACACGTCCTGTGAACCTATCAAGTTCTTAGACGCACCATTGTCATCGTACCATGTAGCCTACTCGATGGTATTCTGAGAAAAATGAGAGATCAAGGCAAAGTCATCACTCTCCAATATCTTAGAGAGCTCATCTATCTTGGTATAAGTGGCGACACCTGCGACCTGATTCGATTTCTTATTCTCATCATCTCCTTGCTTCTTCTTTGGAAACTTTGTTGAACCAAACTCTTCGCAATTGAAACACTTGATCTTACTCAATTCCTTCTTTATATTTCCCTTCATTTTAGCTACAAAAGCCACGTTATCATCATAATCCTTCTTGTTTAGATGAGTATCCTTGTCTCACAATTCCTCCTGAATGAAGTCACCCCATAAACTATTCCAATATGGAAACTTGTCCCTGGCAATGATCCCCTTGATGAATGACTTACACTATGGAGTAAACCTCTTCAGGTCAATCCTCACGATCTCAGAATCTGAAACAATATCACCGATGGAGAAAATCTCATCTCAAACATGAGACAACCTTGTTAGATACGAAGTCAACCCTTCACCCTGTATCATCTTGGTGGCCTTCAACTTATACTGTAACACCAATACCTAGTTCTTGTTCTTATTCTGGAACAAATTCTTAATATATTTCCACATTTCATGGGTAGTGTTCTTCCTGGACATATGATGTATTAAGGAATCCTTAACACCATCTAGGATGATAAAATTTGTAGTCATATCGAACTCTTCGTACAACTCCTTAGGGTCAGTTTTCTTCTTGTTCGCTTTTTCGGAAAATTCCCAGATTCTGTTCACCATCATAACCAACTTGATCCTTTCCTTCCATGGACTATAGTTGGACAACTCTTCTATCCCTTTCTCATACCATAGACAAACCTACAACTTCAAAATTGTTTTGATCCCTTCAACAATGTGACCAATTCCATATTAAGTTGTACTTCCTTATGCACACTCTGATTCACTGGCCCTTTAAAGTAGCTCTGATACTGTGTTGTTTTTCCACAATACTAGAGTCTAGGTTAGAATATTATAATGATTGACACTAACAGTCCAAGTATAACAACAAAATACTTTTCCCAATGGAACAAAATACAACATTAAATCTACTAGTGCACAAATATAGACAACTTTTTACAAATTTCAATAACGCAACTTCATTATATTAAGAAATTGATAATACAACTATCTAGGGATCCTGTACTAGGGATAATGGCCCTCATGCATCCATCGATAGAAAAATACAAGAACAAGACACACTGACCATATAACTAATTTTTTGCACCATCATAGCTCCTCGATCATACCATGAACACAACTACCAATCCTTGTGCTCCCAATGTACAACGCTTGCCTCTATCAATGTACCAACTTCTTTAGGTCACTGAACATGAATCTCTACCTTATTTCTAGATGATTGTTAGTCCTTCAACACATCAATTCACAAAGACTTTTGCTGAGTTGTTCACAGCTCCGTTTGTGAAGAACTCTCAAATTCTCGCTATTTCTCCTCAACTCCTTTGGGAATTCTTCCCTCTAATGCCTTCTTGCACTACACCAATGAATACAAACTTCGAGATGTAGGGCTTCCACCTATCAACGCAAGATTTCCTTCTCCAAAAATAAACTTGGGATGATGCAATCTTCTCCCCTGACCTCCTTCCTTTGTCCTTCAATGAATAATGTTGAGCTTACACAAATATTCACCCTTCCTTCCAGCGGGTCAATTTCCTTGGAAACTAATTTGGGCATACTTTGAGCACCTATTTGTTTCCCTCCTACAACCACAAGATGCCTAATACAAATCTTTCTAACCTGGACCTATCCTCTAGCAGAAAATCAAATTTGAATACATCAAAATCATGCCTTTCTAGGCTTGTTCACACTGTTGTAGCTTCATATATGGTTAGGGAAACCAAGAAATCATGTTTTTTCCCATACTTCTTGCTCCAATAGTTACCTCCAAGTTTTATGGCCTTCCTCTATCCTTGTTTTTCTCCCATTCCCTGATCCTTTAGGGTGGTTTGCACCTAGTTTTAGGGCTTGTGGCTCCCTCAACTAGTCCACTTTAGACCTCAACCTATTCCGCAACCAATTCAGGGACTGAGACTCAACGAATGAGAGAAGTCTTCCAACTAAACAATGCAAAAACAACCCATAAATGTACCTCTTTCCACTTGGCCTACGCTACAAATCCAATCAACCTTCAAATAGTCTTAAGAATACCCAAATGACTCCTTCTTTCCTTGCTAAAGACTACTCCTGATATGCAACCCAAAACAAAGATGTATTTCCTATGAAATTTTTTTCTTATATGTGAGAAATAAGCTCCAATGTCACCTATATTTATAAAAATTCACTTGGGATCCAACGACTATCATGAGGGCACATTCTTAAGCTGGACCGACTTATCTTACGTGCCACAAGCCCACAAAAGTATATAATAATTAATTTCTTCATTTATAGAGCTCTGATCTTGGTGCTTGAACTTGCCTCTTTCTTCTCTAAGAGTCCTCTTCCATCTCCAAGAACCAAACAAATAAAACTCCTCATGGTTTGGGCCCTACACCTTTGGGTACAAATCCCCAAGCTTGGGTTCCAAGGCGACAAGCCACTTTTGTTGTGCCAATTCCTCCAAACCCCAAACCCTAGGGCTTGGATTATCTCCCAAGCTACAAGTATCAACACTCTCCCTTACAAATTGCCATCTCTAACTTCACAACACCCTCCTAAAGGGCCACACTATGGATATCCTCTTCAAGAAAAAAATTGCACCTCCTAAAGCCTATGTTGAGATTCTTGCAACCTCTCAAAGAAAATACAAAACCCTCCCATGAAAGAATCCAACCTTGCTTTCCTGTTGGTCTTCTAAAAATATAACAAACTCTCTTAACAATGGTTTGAAATTCCAAAATTCAATGCTGATAATTTTAACCTTTTGAAGGAAGATCAAATTTAGTGGGAAGCTTTGCAAAACACCATGAACAATTTGCGATTGACTAAGGGGCATCACCCCTCACATGTTTCAAGATAGTAGAGGGCTTCATTCCAAAGACAGATGGATCCCTAAGCTACTAAATTAATTATATGATACAAACCCCTCCAAAGTTGGAGTATGTTTATTGGACCAGTGCACATATATGATTTCACCCACAAATTGCAATGTGGTGCGTAAGTCCCTTATTAATTTTTTCACACATGTCGTGGAATAAAATTACTTCCACTTCTTGGACTTCACCTGCCACCTATCTTCTATCATCGTATTGTGTGATACTAGGTGGGTGACCCATAAATGGTTGGCCAAGGGCCTATCCATTTCTCAACATGGATCTTGCTGAAAAGTGTAACTAGGTTCGGTCATCATATGTACTCTTGATTATTGAATATTGTAAAATTAAAGAGAAAATTATTATTATTATTTTTGTAGCATGGGTTTCATGCTCAAGGCCATTTTATTTTAGGTCAAAAGTAGCCATTGAGTGCTCTAAGGTTTTTTTTTATTAAGTCAAGAAGTCAATGATTCTATGTCATATGTATAAGAACCCATCGGGAAATTTGTAACATGTAAAAAGTGTTTATTTTTAGTCAAAGTTTCAAAAATACCCCTCAAATACCAACTAGGCCTGGTAGAAAAGTTGGCCTAATTAGGGTATGTCATCATCCTTGGAAGCCTATATATAAGAGAGCATTCTACCTCCTTAGAGACACACAATCATTCACTCATTATTCAAAATAAGAAGAAGAAGAAGGCAAGAGAAGGAATATTTTTTTTTTATTGTTTTTTTCACTCTCTGTCTCTCACACGTGTGAAGGTAAGCTAGGGTTTATGCAACATCAAGGCTGAAATTCTCAAGGAACAAGGAAAGGGTCGAAGTTGGAAGAATATTGGACAATTTGATCTGTCATAAGGAATAGAAGAAGAAGCAAGATAAGCCAAGGATGTAGGAAGATATAAGAATCCATAATTCTCCCACACATGCGAAGCTATAATTGGTTGTAGGGGGCTAAATTTCAGACTTGTAGTGGGGGCCAAAAATCTAAAGCTGGGGGTCAAAGTTGTGCTACTGTAAAATATTTGACTTGGTTTGACTTGGATAGAAGAAGCACATCATTAGGAAGGTCTGACTTGGTCTTGGAATTCGTCATTTGAATAATCTATAAGAAGTGAAAATATTTGTAGGGTTTCCTCTCAAGTAGAGAGGTTTTGGCCTTGAATTTCAAGTTACATCTTGTGTCCTTGTGTACTGTTGATATTCATTTTTTGGTAGTTGTTTGATGATAAGAACAACATAATAGTAAGAAAATAAGAATGTAATAATCAATAAAAGTAAAATAACATCACAAATAGTTATCAAGTCTAAGAGAAATGACCTCTTTAGTAGCCCTATTGATTTCTCAATTTAGTATCAGGGGTAAGGTTGACAAAGGGCATGATGAATATCACTGCATCCTTGAAGAAGTCGTTGAAATTCTCATTGAAGCAGTTTTCTATGATGGCAATTTAGCTCAAGTAAGTCATCAAAGCACTCATAGATATCCTATCATCTATGAATAACTATATGATCAATACCTCCTCTACAAAGGATGAAGGGTTATTCTAAGCACTTAAAAGAACTTTTGAAGATGAAAATATTTTGGAAATTGAAAGTGGAGCATCTAGATGTATGAAAATTGAACATAAACAATTAAAGACTCTATCAAAAGGAAAATATTCTTATTCGGTAGAACTTGGAGACAAAAAGAGTTATGAAGTAAGAGAAATTGGATCAACTTCGTTGGAGCTAGAATATGGAGGAAACATACATCTCAACAACATTCTATTCATTCCAGGTTTGAAGAAAATTATGATTTCTATTTCATCTTTAGAAGATAAAGGAGATAGAATTTATTTTATAGATGGAAAAGTTATGGTATGGGATAAGGGCTCTAGCATCAACAATGCAAAAGTTAATGGGATTCATGAAGGAATACTCTACATATTACTTACCCCTCTCTCTCAAGCCTTGGTTCACATTGAAGTCAATCCATGTGAGCTTTCACATAGTAGGTTTGGACACCTTCAATACAAAATCTTACCAAGTCTAAACACAATGGTGAATGGCATCCCTGCACTAAAGGAGGATCATGAAGGAATTTGCAAGGGATGTGCATTAGGTAAAAATGCAAGAAACCATTTGGAAGCAATGCTTCATTATCTAAATAAATTATGGATCTCATTCACTCTGATGTATGTTTTCCTATGTCTACAAAATCTCTTGGAGGTCATCTTACTATGTGGCTTTCATTGATGACCATTTAGGGAAGAATTGGATTTATTTACTTAAGTCCAAGGATAAATTATTTGGGAAATTTTTCATGAATTCAAAGAATTAGATAATATTACAGAAATAAATATCAAGGTACTAAGATCCGATAATTGAGGAGAATACACATCAAAGGAACTTATATATTTCTATAAGGATGTTGGAATTAAGAGGGAGATAATAGTCCCATACAATCCAGAGAAAAATAAAGTATCTGAATGGAAGAATCATACAATTGAAGAAAGTGTTGGATCTATGCTACACGATCAAGACTTACCTCAATTTCTATAGCGTGAGGCATGCAAAACAACTATCTATAATCAAAATCGAAGTCCTCATAGAATACTTAACAACATGACTCCTGAAGAAGTGTTTATTGAGAAGAGACCATGTGTAGATCATCTTTGAATATTTGGTTGTCGTGTGTACATTCACATTCCAAAAGATAAAAGGAAGAAATTAGATCCTACAAGCTTGAATGGCATATTTCGGTTAATTTTAAAATTGTTCTATGCTGAATCAATTAATTTAGCCCAATTCAATACTTCAATTAGTAATGTTTTCAATATCAATTAATATTTCCAATCATCAATAGTAATTGAAGATAGAACAATAAATTCAATGGCAAAGGAGACAATCAACAAATCAATAAGAGGCACCATATTTGGACAAAGATAAGGGAAAAAACCCACTAGGGGGAAAACCATTTGAAAATTAGTCTTCTATTATATTGTCGAAAATGATAAAAAAAGAGTATAATGAGCCCAATGCAATATCATCCAACAACCCAAGAAAATTCATAAATATGTTTCCAACATAAATATATATTAGAGACACATCTCATGTCTGCGGTCAACTGTAGTAAGCTTTGGTCAATGGTCAAATTTCAGTAAAAATTTCTGGTTGCATGGATGAGGAGATGTGCATGCGACTGAAGGCTTGCAGTTGCTCGCTTGAGCCTGTGATGCATGCAACTGTGGTAAAATTTTCCCCGTGGAAAGCCAATGATCATAATCCAAAACGCTAAAACAGATGTGAGCCTCATACATCGTAATTTCAGATCTTTGCGAACTTCTTTTTTCTACCCAACCTCAACCCTGTGCGAACCAATCAATGAAGAAGAAGAAGATGCTTGGTGATGTCCAAATGAGCTTGAGGAAATTTATATTTGTAGACTTCCAAGGGTGACCAATTTCTTTTTAGGGTTGACCTATTCATATGTGTATTTGTGGGATTTTTTTCATAAATTCACTTTTCGTTGTCCAAATTTTATGATATTTAGGTTAATTTTGATCCTCTTGAAAAGAGGAATTCAATGCAATCATCATCTCTATCAAATGAGTTTTCCAAAGTGGAATTTGACCCTAGGTGCATAATTTAACACTCCCTCTCAACTAGGGATAATTCCACCTGTCAATATCTGACCATCGATGAATATGCCATCCTATCATCATATTATGTCGCATCTTTGCTCAACTCTATCCGCAGAAACATTATCACATATAAATAATAAGTATCAGGGAGCATTATATTCTACCCTCTATAACATCAGAGAGCACATCTCAATCCAAAAACAATATCAGGGAGAACATCTCAACTTGAATCTAGATCAGGGAGCATTTCTCAACCTAAAATTCCATGGGGGAGCTAAACATATATAACCCCATATAGAGAAATAGGTGATATAGGGGAGAAAATCTCAACCCATCCTATTTCCCACTGATCTTCCCAACTATTAACCTCAAGAGTCATGTGGTAGAACACCTACATCATAATCAGCTTGGGTTGAACAACCTCAAGTACACTCTCAACCTGTTGTCCATATGGGGAGCAGTAATCCCAATAAGCCTAGCTTGTGGGTATGATGACAACTAGGGTATACTCTGCAAAGACTAAGATAGGGGAGAAACATATATAATCCTATTGGTAAAAAATAGGGGAGCAACGTCTACGACCCTATTGTCCAGAGATCCCTTAACCCGAAAATCCCTCTATCTCACTTCCTCACCCTGGGAGCTCTGATAGGGGGGAAGTGATGGCTTAGTGTTCTTGATCAATGATGCCCCTTTTCAGGAGGGGTCACATCCACCATTCCAAGCTTCTCTATAAAGACCAAGAACTTCCATTTCAACAAATCCTTGGTGAGAATATCTGTAATCTTCTCATCTGTCGATATATGATGGAGTCTAATGGCTCCTCTTTGCACCTTGTCTCAAATGTAATGATATCAAATCTTAATGTGCTTGGAATTTTCATGAAATACGATATTCTCTGTCAGACTGATCCCACTCTTGTTATCAAAATATATCATTGTAGTGTCTAGGACCTGCTCAAATAAATCTCCAAAGAGTTTCCCCAACCAAACTACTTCATAGGTAGCCATGCTAGAAAAAATATACTCTTCCTCGATGGTACTCAATGCTACATACGTCTGTTTCCTACTCATGTAGTATATCATGGTAGATCCAAGACTAAAACAACATCCAAACGTACTCTTCATGTCAATAAATTTTCCTATGCAGTCTGCATCAGTATATCCATGAAGTCGAGTATATCCAGTGGTATATCTCAGACCAGGGGTGATCGTTCCATACAAATATCTCAGGATTTTTTTGGCAGTGACCCAATGTGCATGAGAGGATTGGTCATGAATTGAATCAATGTGTTCATGATCTGAATCACGATCAAAATTGATACTTGTTAATTAACTTTTTAAAAGTGTTTGCATGTATTTAAAATAACCATAAAATAAAGCTCAATTTAAATGACATAGGCAAATTGTAAGGAAAACTAGAAAAAACTAAAGAGAAATAACCAAACACGAGAAAATGACACGAAAACGTTGATAATTAAGTTTGACTATCTTCAAGGCTACCTATCCAGGCCCGATCTTCAATGGGGAGGAATTTTATTCGAAGTTTTCAAAATTCATAAAAATTACATATCTAAACTTACTCTACTGTGTTTTTCTCTGTCTCTGGATCCTGTAGCAACTTTTGGATTTGAAAAAGGCTTCCTAGTTTTCCTGGAATGTCTCTCCAAAGTTTGGTTGTCTCACTGCCTTCTTTGCATAAAACACCTTTTGCTGCATAAAAATAAAACTCTACATCCTATGATGCAATGAAATAATTTTATAACAAAACGTGAGAGGTTGGGAGTCAAATCCAGACCTCCCTGTCATGGTGGTGTGATACGATACAATGCATATAAACAAAATTTAAATGTTTTCGTGGTTGGGGTCTAGCCTTACCCACTTCCCATTCCCTCCTACCTTATCCCTCCATATTATCCTCCCACGTAACTAAATTACAAATCCCACGTTAAATATGGTTTTTAATAAACCATGACACATAAAAAAACTTTATAATATGGTATCACCACCATATATTACATTGCCATAAATATTAAACAATATGCAATGTATTAACCCATTGAACTTTATCATTTGTTAGAGGAGTTGGAGTGGAGTTTGGATATCATAATTGGAGCATCGATGGATATGGAAAAACCACCAACAATGGAGGGCTTCGCATTTTTTTATGCCAAATGATTATTGTGACCACTTCAAATATGTGCAGTGGAGTAATAATAATAAGAAAAAAATGTTAGCACAATTGGTAAGGTGTTGAATTTGTAGAGCAGAGGTCACGAGATCAAATTTTGTTCGGTCCATTAGTTTGTTAACATAATTTTGGCCAATCTGTAAAGGCCACGTGTCACCTTCTGATAGGGCCATGTGTCGCCGCATGGTTGGTCCATATGACACCAACCAAAAATTACCACTTGTCTCATTCTGGATGCACCACATGTAAAAATTTCATTGGTGTTGGAAACTTGACCAAAAAACCTTGAACTGGAACTTTGGTTGATGGAACCGTGAGTGTTGACTTCAAATTTTTGAAGTTTTCCCTAAAAACTTTGACTTTGCATAAATTCTTCATACGAAGTCAAGTTTTTCCCATTCAAGTTGCGTTGGAATTTTTTTTCCGAGCTCTACACAATGGCGATGGTTTTGCTCAAATCCGATGAATTTAAATTTTTGGCCATTAATCCCTTTTGGATCAATCTAGATCATTTCATATAATTCTTGATCATTCCTCCCCATTAATACATTTTGGAATGCCAAAAGAATTTAAATGGTTTTGACGTGAAGACAATGTTTCTCCACCTGTCCTGTATCACCAATCCATTTTGTCGTATGCATATGTTTGATCACAATCAGTTGTAAAACCACCATCACAAGTAAAAACACATTATTAGTTTCTGCATGTTTTCACATCTTTATGTTTCTATTTATTTCACCATAACCCATGCACAACACATCAATAGATATAATAAGAATAAATATGCTAATGTAAACAAACCAATATGCTTACCCTTATTTACAGGTCTGCACGACAACACCTCATGTTGCAGTGTTGTTGTCTCCAGAAGCATAGCATGGTCAGATCTACCTGATGCCACAATCTCGCTTTCTTGCTTCAAATCAGTTGCTTTGCTCACTTTCACAGACATGAAAAAGAAACTTTCACTATTGATTCCCACTGATAAAATGCGAGTCTCATGTTCAGACTCAGGTCCATGATTCTATTGTGTTGTTTGATCCACTTCATGCTTTCCATTTTTCTTCCTTTTCTAATCTTGGAACTTCTTAGGCTTCTATTCATGGTGTAGCTTCCAAAAAATTTCTCTGTCATGTCCATATTTCTTGCAATACGAGGAATATCGTTTCAGATCTTTCTTCTCACCACGAATATTTCTAATACTTTCTTCATACTTTGTCTCCTTCCTCATGGCCATCACATTCTTGTACAAAGCTATTCTCTTCCAACACTTGGCAACGTAATGGATAGTCAACCAACAAAAAGTGCATGGCTTCCTATGCCATAAAATTTTCACATCACCAATCTTCCTAAAATCAAAAGGAGTGCTTGAACACATATCTTTATTATACCTTGGATGATTGTCCCTAGCACATGCATGTCGCAAAGATTTTGTGTTCATTCTTCCACCTGGAATATCACATGCTTTACTACCAGACGAAGATTCTTCTTGACCTTCTAGCATCGCTGGGACATATGAGGTATCCCTAGTTTCATCTTGAGTGGTTGGTACATATGACATATTCTCTACATGTACACACATCTCGTCATTTCTGATTAAAAGAGGTATAGCAGAATTTTCTCCAACTTTTTCTTTCTTGGCCTTTTGCAACTCAAGACACAATGTTTGCTTCTTGTCATTTGCGACTTTGAGAAATTTCTTTAGATCTACATTTTCCAGTTGAAAACTATGGTTAACATCCTCCAACTTCTGCAACATTCCTCATTGCAAGCCTTTAGCCATGTCTAATTTCACAAATTCTTCTTCACCTCGTGAACACACACACTTAAATACCAAGCTATGAATAACTGCTTTGATACTACTTGATCTTAATCCTGATCGAAATTGGTACTTATTCATTAACTTTTTAAAAGTGTTTGCATGTATTTAAAATCACCATAAAATAAATCTCAATTTAAATTACATATGAAAATTGTAAGGAAAATTAGTAGCAAATAAAGAGGAATAACCAAACACACAAGAGAAAATGACACCAACACATTGATAATGGAGTTCGACTATCTTCAATCCTACCTCTCCGGGCCTGATCTTCAATGGGGAGGCATTTTTATTTAGTTTTTTCAAAATCCATCAAAAGTACATATAAAATACTTAATTACAATACAAAATGACTCTGATATGTTCTTCTCTGTCTTTGGATCCTGTAAAACTTTCAGATTTGAAAACGACTTCCTAGTTTGCCCCAAAAGTGTCTCCAAAGTTTGGTTATCTCGCTGACTTCTTTGCATAAAAAATCTACTGCTTTATAAAAATACAACTCTACCTCCTATGGCGCAATGGCATAAATTTTATAACAAAATGTGAGAGGTCAACGGGTCAAATCCAAACCTCCCCGCTGTGGTGGTGTGATACAATACAATGCATGTAAAAAAAATTAAATGTTTTGGTGGCGGGGGCCTAGCCTTACCCACCACCCACTCCCTCCTGTTAGCGCAAGGAGTCATTTCTTGAATGAAAAAGGAGTAAGCCTTACACATCGTAGTTCATTTCAAAATTTAAAGGGTTGTTTGAGTGCTGGGATGACTTCTCAAAGATTTTTGAAATGATTTTTTTATATTCTTTAAAACTTTCATGCATCTGGAAAGCTGTGGCAAGTATAAATTGTATGGGTAAATTGGTAGTATAGGGATCAGAGTGTAACAAATGAAGAAGATGGATAGCTGGTACCTATTCTAGGAAATATTCCTATCCTAAATCAGTCACACAACTATGATGATGGCTCTTTACACAAACTCTGTTTATGCAAAGTAAACAACATTCAAAAATTATATTGCATGTATAAAGTATTCCAAAAATCCTTTATGAAATCCTCACTAACATGTTCTAAAACACATATATGATTTGCAGAAAGCTGAAAGCAAGTAATTTACTATTAAATCCTTAATAGCTTCTCACTCACACCTTACTAACTGCTGCAACTCATAATTTAGAAGAAATTAACAAAGAAAGAAGACACACCATACATTAGATGGTCCTTGAGTCACAAAATTCTCCAGCATGAAGTAAAAATGCTTTTCTTTATTATATTCATTCTTTAGGTAGACCAACATCCAACCTGGAAATGCTATTTACAAATGGTATATATAGAGAGGCACCAAATCCATCTCTTCTAAAAATAAGGAAACATTAATCCTAACATTACATAGGTGTCAAAAGAAATTACAACCATATCCCATTAAAATATAACTGAAAGGACACATTTAGAAGAAAGAAGAGAAGAAATTTGGGTTGAAATGTTGAGTGTGCTGTCAGGCTGCCCCTTTTTCTGCTGATTTGTCTCCTTGTGTATTTGGTCTTTAAATAACCATGTAATAAGACCTCCAACAACCTCATAACCACCTTTCACCATCACTTGTTATATCCATTTGGTTATGGGTCCTTATCCTTCCTTAACTGGCTCAAAAAATTTGCTGACAAGTGCCAAAATTCAGTTAAAATAAGCGCTACCAGAAATTCTGGAAAAAAACTGTAATTGCGCAAAAAATGGAATGCTATCGGAATTTTCGATAGAACTCTGTTTCTTTTTCAAAAATGCACAGAAAATGCAGAAAAACCTGTGCCAACTTATATTTTTTGACATCTAAGCTACTATTCAAAATTGTGATTGATAAGAAAAAAGGTATTTGTATAAAAAAACCTTTTTACCTTCCTTCCATGTGGGCTCTAGCTTCAACAAGCTTATCCAAGTATCTCTTCATGTTAGAAATTGATTTCGATATGGTTATTCTTGTGGCTACTTCTTTGAAAATGGTTTTCTTCTCCTTAGAACCCTTTTGGATCTTTCTTCTCTTTGAGGGTTCTGAGTGCTGCTCTGAAGGGATTTTGTTTTTGTTTTTCTTCACAGATTTTTCTATATTTGATCCTTCAGATTTACCTTCAATATCAATGACCTTTTTCATTAAGCTTGGATTGTGTAGATCCTTGGACTTAAGCCTAAACTTTTTTCTATATCTGGTATGCCTTTTTATGGTACCAGCAACAGGTTTGGCTTCTTCTTTCTTCTTCTCACTACTAATTTCATATCCAACATATTTGAGGAGTTCTTCATCATATTTTGTAGGATGACACTCTTTCTACATATTCTGCTGAATATATGCTTCCAAAATTTCCAGTAACATCTGCACTTTACATTTCTCTGTAGTTGCAGACCCTCCTCTTCGAGCTCTGGTGTAGACATTAAGAAAAGGAGGAATGGGGGGCACCATTTTCATAGACTTGGGTTTATTTTCTGAGGAGCTCTCTCCTTTTTCCAAATTTCTCTCAGCCTTGATTGCAGAATTTTTTTATTTCTTGCTCTTAGCCTATGGATGTTTTCTTTGTTGGCCTTCCTCTTGGTTCTTTTTGCAGGCTGAGGGTGTTGTTGTGAAACTAGAGGTGTAGGTGCAGGTTGGACTGACCTATAAAACAAGAAATGGTCCCAGGTTTGATTTCTTTTCCTTAACTCTTCTTCAACTAGAACCTTGATGAGAGCTTGATATACAAGCTATATTATGAAACAACAGTGTGAGTTTGGAGCCTTGCTGACATCTTTTTCAGACTCTTCAGCAAGAAGTATGGCGGAGTTAAGGTCTTCATACCTGCAACATGAAAAAGAAACCTCATAAGATAAATAAACACAATTGTATACCTCTTTTCAGAAGTGAGGTATATCGTGATAAGTTTAACAGCTTCTGCCCAGTCATTTTTGAGATAGTTGTTTGAAATTACCTTGGCCTAATTTGGATCTCTGTGTGCATCCTTAAGGAAAATTTTTAGGTCTCCTCCAGTGATAACTTGATCTTTAAACCACCTCTCTCCTTCCTGTGGAAGGTTAAATGCCTCAAAAATTGAGTCTATTGAAACCTACAATGTGAGACCATAGACTGTGGCTTCTTGCCCATTAAGAGTGTTTGCAAACTCTTGAGCTACTCCTAAGTGGGAGCTTCCTAACCTGGTGCACAGATAATACCACCTCGCCTGGATAAACAAGCTTCTCACCTTCTAATTTGCATCCACTAGGTCTGCACCCTGTGGCTCAATTCGTTTTTTTTCCCACCTCTTTTAGTCATCTTCATAAATTAATGACTCTGTCTCTTGAAACTGATAGGTGGCAGAGCTAGAAGAGCTTCACCTTACAAGTGTTGCTTGTGTTTTCCTCTAAAATCCTATCTAAAATATAGACTCCTCCTCAAACTACAACTCTATGAAATTCAATCTCCAACAACTAGACTCAGGGAAAATTTTAAGGATATAAATTTATCTTAAATTTTATAAATATTGGCGAATATTACTAGTCCCTAATATGCAAATTGTAAAAGTCTTGGCGATACTTTTGTAAAATATTTATATTTGTAATGATTTTATATAACCTCTATAAAATTTTGGTGATTTATAAGGTAAAATATTGTTATACTATAAGTTTTGGGTGAATATTATTTAAAAAAAATGGAAATTCACGAATCATTTTTTTTTTAAAATCATGGAAAATTAGCCCACTTACGAATATTAGCCCCTAAAATTTTCCCTGACTAGACTCTCAACTGATAATGCTCCTGCTTTTTCGACGACTTTAAAACAACAACCAGGGTCCATCACCCCATGCAAATTGATTTTCATTATGAAAAACATTCCTGACCGTAGTGTGCATCATGTGATGGCCATCATTATCTTCATTCAGTTACGTATCTTCGTATGGAATGCTACAGATGGCTTGAGGCAAGCAGATCTGTGACTGGCAGCCACCTCTGCTGTCTTTACTGACTATTGACCTAAATTTCTGGCAACGCTGCTGTGTGACTAGCCAAACGATCATTACATTAAGTTTGATGATCCACAATCTCCTCTATTTGAAAAACACGTACCTTGACATGAGATTAACTGACTTGGATGACAGACAAGACGAGATTAATGACTGGGTTTATTACTACGGGTTAACACTTAAGCATTACACGTATACCATGACTTGAATTAAACTAAACTGACCGCATAAGACTCCTATCACAAGATATAAATCATTTAAAAATTATTCGAAATGTGTTTACACTACAACACGTGGCTTGACAAAAAGTGAATGCACTTTTTCATTTATTTAAAAAAACATAGGATGTTATAGGAATTTCCAACAACATCGGAATAAAAGAAAAACAGACAGAAACAGGAATATAATAGACAATCCGAAAGGCTAAAATAGGCGCTACAGGAAATTTCAGTAGCGACCAATTTTTTTTTGAAATTTTCAAAGTCTAATCCTAAAAAATACAAATTTAAAATAGACTCATGACTTAGCAAAGAACTGTGCTAACATCTCCTACCTTATCCCTCCATATTATCCTCCCACTTAACTAAATTACAAATCCCACGTTAAAATTTTGTTTCTAATAAGCCATGGAATATATAATTTTTTTTTATAATATTGTATCACCAACATATATTACGTTTCCATAAATATTAAACCATATGTAATGTATTAACCCGTTGACCTTGATTGTTTGTTGGAGGAGTTGGAGCGGAGTTTGGATATCATAGTTGGAGCGCCAATGGATATGGCAGAGCTGCCAACAATGGCGAGCTCCTCCTTTTTTTATGCTAAATGATTATCGTAACCACTTCACATATGTGCAATAGAGTAATAATAATAAGAAAAAAATGTTAGTGTAGTTGGTAAGGCGCCAAATTTTTAGAGCAGAGGTCACGAGATCAAATCTCGTCGGCTTGTTAACATAATTTTGGCAAATTCGTAAAAGCCACGTCACCCTTTGAGTGGCCATGTGTCGCTATTCGGTTAGTCCATATGCCACCAACCAAAAATTGCTACTTGTCTCATTCTGGATGCGCCACATGTCAAAATTCCATTGGTGCTAGAACCTTGACCACGTAACCCTAAAATGAAACCTTGTTCACTGGAACCATGAGCATTGACTTTGAATTTTTGGAGTTTTCCCTGAAAACTTTGACTTTGCATAAATTCTTCATACAAACTTGAATTTTTCCCATTCAAGTTGTGTTCAAATATTTTTTCCAAGGTCTATGCGATGGCACTGCTTTCACTCAAATCTGGCGATTTTGAATTTTTGGCCATTAATCCCTTCTAGATCAATCCAGATCATTTTTTAATAATTTTCGATCATTTCAATGCATAGAATATGTCTGGATGAGTGTTCACCAAAAACATCAGAGCCCAAATCAATTGTATATATACTCGGATGGATTCACCAAATCGGGTTCTGTAGCTTCTCCACATAACTTCTTGAAGTTTATTTCCATGGGTGTGGCTAGTGACTTTCATTTTGTCATTCCAAATCTTTCCAATAACTCCACAACATATTTTTATTTTGAAAATAAAATATCACCAGTTCTTTGCCACACCTCAAGGCCTAGAATTAATGCATGAGTCCAAGGTACTTTAACTCGAATTCAGATGCTAGCTCCCTATTACACTTTATAATGATGGGCTTACTACCTGTCAAGAATAGATCGTCAACATATAAAACCAAAATCAACAACATACCTTGGACTACCTTGAAGTAGAAGTTGGTATCAATATTACTTCTTGTGAATCCCAACTTCACCAAGTAACTGTCTATGTGGGCGTACAATGCTCTCAGGGCTTGCTTCAAACTATACAATGCCTTCTTCAATCTACAAACATGTGTCTTTCAGTCCTCTAGTTCAAATCCCTATGGTTGCTCAACATACACTTCTTCCTGGAACATACCATGAAGGAATGTTGTTTTCACATCCATCTGATGAAGAGTCCATCCTTGAATTGCACCAAGGGAAAATATTGAATGAATGGTTGTATGTCGTGCCACAAGTGTGAATATATTGTCATAATCTTCTCCCTCTCTTTGGGAGAATCCCGGAGCCATGAACCTTTCTTTGTATTTCTAAATGATACCATCAACTCCATGCTTGATCTTGAATAGCCATTTTTAAATTACCACAGATTTCCCCTTCGGTCGTGGTCATGATCAATTCATATTCTTCGGCCATAACATATTTCAAAACCTGTTATTTTAAAACTTCTTCGAATGTGGGAGGTTCAACTTGAATCATAGTGCTCATGGCTACAACATATCTCTGGTATTTGCATGGCTTCTTCCTTTCTCTAAATGATCTTCGTATGGGAGCTGGTATCTCATCATCCTACAATGTGTCTTGAAGCTAAAGTGGCCTCTTTCTGGTGGGAGGATCACATGGCAAAGGATCTAAGGGATCCATGGGATCCATGGGATCATCAACAATATTTTTCTCATATTCAACCACTGAAGGACCATCTAAAATATCCATATCATCATTCTTCTTCTCAGGAGGAGGAGGTAGAGGAAGGTCCCTTGCTTTTCCAAGGGAGGATTCTTCATCAAATATTACATACCTGCAAATCTCAAGCTTCCTTTGACTAGGAATATATATTCTAAATGCCTTGTAATTTTTACAATACTCAAACAACGTACCTTTTCTTCCCGTGACTTCCAACTTTCTTCTTTTATCGTTTGGCACATGAAATTATATGGGGTTGCCAAATATATAGATATGGATAACATCGGACTTGACACCTGTGAACACTTCTTTGGGGGTCTTGTTGTCCAATGCTTGATGAGGCACCCTATTTTGAACATATATCACAAAATTTGTTGCTTCTCCATAAAGGAAATTCAATAACTTTTGGTCATGAAGTATGGCATGAGCGAATTCTACAACAGACCTCTTCTTTCGTTCAACTACTCCATTTTGTTCAGGAGTATAGGGCACAATCGCCTCCTTCTTGATACCTTCCTTCTTGCAAAAATCACTAAATTCATTCGAAGTGTACTCTCCACCATTTTCATACCTGAATATCTTGATTTTCTTCCCTGTTTAATTTTTGATCAAAGCTTTGAACTCCTTGAATATTTGTAAGGCTTCATCCTTGTGCTTCAAATAATATATCTATGTATTTCTTGAAAATTCATCAATGAAGATGATGTAATAGATATGGCCACCAAGATAATGTATGGGAATTAGACCACCCAAGACAGAATGAATGAGATGGAGGATGTCATTTGTCTTGTTCTCACTAGAGGGGAATGGTCCCCTTGTATTCTTACCACTGGCACATCTTGGACATACTCCATCATGTTGGGTTTGAACATCGGGAATACCAGAGATTAATTTCTTCAATTTTAGAAGAGCATCTTAATGTAAGTGGGCCAATCTTTGGTGCCATAGTTTTATTAGATGATTTGAATCATGGACTAATGCTAGGAGAGGTCTTCCAGTAACCCTGTACAATCCTTAAAATCTTGATCCCAATGTAAATGCATCTCTCATAGGTGATCCAATAGACCAAGTTAAAACCTTTGCTTTGATGAAGGCAACCCTCATCCCTTTTTTTTCCAAAGCAGACACTGATACCAAATTCTTCTTCAATCCCAACACATACATCACATCATGGAGCACAACATATTCCCTAGTCTCCAAATTAAATTTGACAGACCCAAAGCCTTTCACAGGATGAGTGGAGTTGTCTCCAAGAATACTTTTCAAATTTGACTCCCTGTCTACCAAATTAGAGAAAAATTATTTATACCTAGAGAGATGATGAGTGGCCCGATTATCATCCAACCAACTATCCCACGAATCCGTAGGAGAGGAACTAGTAAGAGCAGAAATAATAATGTATTCATATCGATTTCCAACATTACTTTCATACCTGGAGTATCTTGACTTCTTTTGAGGATGTCAATCTTCTTCATGGTAACTTGGAGCATATCTTCTTCTTATTTCATCTCTTCTGTTTTGATCTTTCCTTCACTCATATATTTTCCTTTGATCATCAAACTTGTTGTTTTTGCTTCTAGTGTTGTAGCGTGGACCATTTTTCTTCTCATGGAAATCTCGAGCATAATGACCCTTCTTGTGATAATTGTAGCATTCAATCTGAGATAATTTTCTATCATTCATCCTCTTTGTATATTGTGGTGGAGGATTTATTGAGTTTGATGCACCTTCGTTTCCTTTCTTCTTGTTTTGTGTGACGAATGCAGCGAGCTCTCCCTCTTCATGATTTTGAATCCTTCCTCTCGATATCATTCTTGATTCGTCTTGAGTGAGATTTCCAACAATTTCATCAAATGACGGGAGGACATTGTTGTTTCTTATGGTAGTGATGAGGGTTTCCCAAATAGGAGGGATACCTCTTCCTTGTCAGCCACCATTTATTCAACTCTTTGTAATTGATCTCTAAGGCGATATATCCTCATGATGTGTGATTGCAAAAAATCTCCCTTGTTCATATTCGTGTCTTTGAGTTGATATTTCAAGGATATAATTTCATTCAAATTGTTGACTTCATACATGCCAACTATATTATCATACATATATTTAAAACTTCTCAAATTCCCAACATACAGAAGTACATTATCTTGTAAACCATCAACTCTAATTTTCTTTGATTTTAACTCACCTTTCTTGTGCTTTTTATTGACAACAACAGAAGCATTCTCCGGAGGCTCAGGAACCTTTCCTTGAATGTAGTCCAAAGCATCATTTTTATTAGCTATGATCTCCAAATTGACTTTTCACACAACAAAATTAGATGAGTCACCCAAATTTTCATTTTCCTTGAAGAAGGAAAACATATTGACTTGTTAGCTTCCACAACTTTTCCAAAGATGATTGCTTCAATGCTTGTCTATGTTTGGGCTTGTCCTTCACCTTAGCTCTAATACCATGTTAATTTTTCAGATTGTTATATGCTGAATCAATTACTTTAGCCCAATTCAATACTTCAATTAGCAATATTTTCAATATCAATTAATATTTCCAACCATCAATAGTAATTGAAGATAGAACAATAAATGCAATTAAAAAGGAGAAAATAAACACATCAACAAGAGAGACCAGATTTGATCAAAGAGCAGGGAAAAACCCCACTAGGGGGAAAACCCTTTGAAAAATATTCTTCTATTAGATTTTCATAAAATTATCAATAAGTAATAAGCTGATCCCAATACAATATCATCCAAAAAACCAAGAACATTTTGAAATATGTTTCCAGCATAAAGATATATTAGAGACAACTTTTCTTGTCTGCAGTCAACTGTAGTCAACTTTGGTCAATGGTAAAATTTCAGTCAAACTTCCCGGACGCATGGATGAGGAGTTGTGTGTGCGACTGAAGGCTTCCAGTTGATCTCTTGAGCTTGTGATGCCTGCGACTGTGGTCGCATTTTCCTTGTGGCAAGCCAACGAGTGTAACCCAAAACCCTAAAACAAATGCGAGCCTCAGACCCTGTAATTTTAGACCTTTGCAAACTTATTTTGTCGACCTAGCCTAGGACCTATCCAAACCAATCAACGAAGAAGAAGAATATGCTTGGTAATGTACAAATGAGCTTGAGGACAATTGTATTTAAAGGCTTCCAAGGGTGACCAATTTCCTGTTAGGGCCGACCTATTCATATGTGTATGTGTGGGACTTTCTTCATAAATTCACTTTCCCTTGTCCAAATTTGATGATATTTAGGTCATTTTTTATCCTCTTGAAAAGAGGAATTCAATGTAATCATCATCTCCATCAAGTGATTTTTCCAATGTGGAATTTGACCCTAGTTTCATAATTTAACAGTTCTAGCCTATGGGGTAATTCCTATGGTTAACTAAGCCTTATATATTATAGGAGTGGGGGGTAAGGGGCCAAGAGCTTAGATTTAGATCTGATATAGGGTTTTAAATTAACAAGTTAAATTTCATATCTAAACCATATTTAAATATCCTTTTCCATCATTATAAAAAAATTATCAAATGTTATGAATAAAATATTCATAATTATATATATATATATATATATATTGATTAAATAATAATATAAAAAAATAAAAAAATATTAATAATCAATAAATTAGTTAAATAAATTTCCCATTACTTATGAAAGGGAACATATGTCAAAAGACATTTTCTTTAGTCCTTGTGGCCAGTCAACACCTATAATGGTGAACCGCCGAAGGACTTGTAAATCATCATCTAAATATTGAATAATAAGTTATATATATTGTTTATGCACATAAATGTGTTTGCAATTGGAAAAGTCCAGTGAAGAAGGGTTTTCTTGTTTAAGTGGTATCAGATCCATTCGATTCATACAGTTCAGGTGATGCACCGCGGTTCAACGTTTCCGTTAGCACTCCGCTGCCAGGCTCTCGACTGCCGAAATCAACAGAAGTTCCATAGTCGTCATTGCTCTCCACCTTTTCCGTCGTCCGCTGTCCATCCACTAATCCCCACGTTTGGTTCACCTATTGCCAGATCTCTACCCACGTCCCTCCTAGCCCGCACCACTTCCCACATCCATAATCACCATGCTCGGTCACCTTTCCGGTAGGCACCCAACAACCAACAATCTCCCTTCAACGCTATTTTTTTTACACGCCAAAGTCAATTGTCATCACCTGTTCACTCATCGGACCATTTCATTATGTAAGCCATATAATAATTATAAATTATAATTAGTAATTATAACTCATTTAATTATAATTATTATATAATTAATAAAGAGAATTACTCAATTTTAAAAAGGAAAAGAAAAAAATATAATAATAATAATAAAATGAAAATTGGGTCTACTAGGAAAAATAACAAAATGGGGAGTAGCGATGACGATGCGAATTCAATAAAATTTCAGGGGATGCCTTGACAACGTCAAAAATAAGTAGGATGAATTTGGAAAAGGCCAAGATAGGATAATTAGTACTCAAGACCAAATGGAAAACAATATTGTTGGAATAGGGTCTCCTACGAGCTGCGAAACTAGTTCGATTTTGTATATTTTTTATTATATTTATTCTAGCGCAGGGGTTTTGGGGTGGGTCAAAGCCCCGAAAGCATTGTAATGGGTCAAAGGGTAAACCTGGGGTCCGAAAACCATTGTTTGTGGACCATAGGAAAGTTTAAGCTAGATTTTTATAAATAGAAGAACATTTTGAATTGTAAGGTAGAGGAATGAAGAGCTATTGATGCGAATTGTGGTTTAGTAAGTCTGTTTGGGTTTTTGGGGAAGGACTCTTGCTAGCTGTGTGTGCGGAGATCCAAAGTCCTGCTGTGTGCGGACCCTGTTGCTGTGTGCACAGGATGGGACGGGTATTATAAGAGGGAATTGATGAATTGATGAATAAAAAAGGATGTTTGAGAACTGAATCTATGCATACTGTTTATGCGAATCATTGGTAATTGCTGTATTATGCATATTCTGTATTCAGCTGCGATAGTTCTGTGTAAGTGTTTTACTGCATCTAGATCTGTTTTGTTCTATTTTATGTAATATTGAGCTACTGTCTTGGAAGTATATGATTATTGAGCACCACAGTATAATTGACCTTGCACACGTGGATGCGAAAAGAGACCTATAAGTCCTGCTTGGGAGATCTGGACATCTCGAGGAAGGACGCAGCTCTGCTTGCCTTACCTATCCTTTTTCAGGGTGCGGAAACATGGTTCCAGCACCCACCCATACTACTTCGGGTGAGACTTTGACCTGCGCAAGTAGGTCATTGCCGAAAGGGCCAGTAGTATAGGGTTTTGTTGGCAAACCTTGAACTTCGAACTTGGTTCAGGACCCCTTGAGCCAACCAATGGTTTCGTTGTCAGGACCTGGAGCATTTTGAGAAAGGGATTGGGTAATGACAAGAGAGTACTGGAAGCCTGAAAGGAAGGAAATTGAGGAGTGGTTCGGAAAGCAGATCCAGGAATTTGCAGTAAAAGAAAATCATAGCACGAAGTTAACGACGGAAAAGTGGAAAAATAGGTACATTCTTATAGAAAGCTACGAAATATTCTTTGTGAAATTTGCAATCGAGCTTCAGGAGTGGCTAACTAGGCTCATAGAATTCCAGAAGTGTTGGAAGGACGAACGAGTCACTCAGTGGACCCCATAGTTGATCTAGCAGCTGGAAAGGACTGATAATACTATCACGCGCACGGTAGATCATTGGGTGGACAATGTGCTAGGAGGATTTGTGACAGAATTTTCCATTGATCTGTTTGTCTCCTACTCTGAGGCCGAGCGAAGATTCTTTAAAGGGTTTCGGGGCAAGTTTCTGAAGACATTACCTTTGCTAATAAGATATTACTGTGCAAGAAGAGTATTCTCTGTAGTCATACCAACTAAATGACCTCAGATCCAGATGGGAGCGAGATGCGTAGTGGTAAATATTATCGGACCAAATTTGATGGGGAAAGATCTGCCTATAACCCTCTGCGAGAGACGGCTGCGCAAATCCCCCTGGCTACATCGCCGTCCAGGCCGCATAAAGGTAAGAACTCGCCCATACCTCCACCTCTACTGGACAGTGATATGGCTGCACACCTGAAACTACCTACCTTCAAGGGGGGTAGGAGACGAGGATATGGATGAATTTTGGTTTGTTGCAGATTCCGTATGGACTGCGTAAAATGTGACAAACGATACGGTGAAGAGAGTGTAGTTGTCCCTGGCGTTCGAAGATAGAGCATTAAACTGGTATATGCGATACGTCTCTCAAAACGGGAGTGCGTCTATTCAAGATATTAAGGACGCTCTGAAGTGACAATTCCGAAAGCCAAAATATTACTCTCAGTTGGTAGCAGAAGTGAAGGACTTCAAGCAAGGTGCGTCTGAGTTTGTATGGGAGGCTGATCAGCGATTGAAGAAATCAATCAGGGAAGGAGGATTTGAGTATGACGATAGACAACATACAGAATGGTTCATCGCTATTTTGTTGCCCCACCTACGTACGCTAATGAGTCACCAAACCTTTGAGTCGCAGGAAAAAGCTGTGGAAGTCGCTATGAAACTAGAAGCTACGCCCAAAGAAGATACGTCGTTAGGAGTACAGCAAATTCGAGCAACTCGGAGCTATGCACATGGAAATTTAGAGCATGCAAAAGGAACGAGGAGAAGGAGCCAGCACAGATCTGTGGTGCATATGATGTCGGGTATCTGGCCATACGAAGGATCAGTGCCTGCTATTGGCATATTACATGCATGTAGGAGGACCTAGTCCGATCTGCCCAGGAGAGAGTGGGGGACCCATCCTATCACAACCAGGCTCGAGCAAACCTGTGCTATGGTGCGATGAATACTGTGTAGCAGGGCTGCATGATACAAACCATTTCCCTTGGCTGGGTGCATATGTACCAGAACTAAAGCAGCAGTGGTGCAGGTTCTGTCGGTCGGTAGGACACGATGAGCAAAACTGTTGTACTTACGAATTAATGATAGATCGGGGAAACTTGTATAGGGTACAATCAGAACTTGTGTCACCAAGATCTCCCGTGAGCTTTGGTGGCTCTCTAGCAAGGTCAGGGGAGGTTGGGGAGGAAGCACAGGTCGAGGGCGCAGACAGCTAATCTGTTATAATTATGAGGAAGTAGGACACTTTACAAGGGACTGCCCAAATCCCACTAGGCAATCCTGCAAATATTGCAGACAGCTAGACCATGCAGTCGAAGATTGCCCAATCTTAATAGCAAAAATGCAGGAAAAGCCGTCCACCCCTACGCAGAATGTGCAGAGAGTTAACGCCGAGCTAAGGGACGTAGACCCAAGTGTGAAAGTCATAACACGCAGTGGGATGGTCACCCAGGGATCGAAGGAAGAGGCTGCCAAGGATCCTCTGACCTGTCCAGGAGGATTGAACATAAAGAAGGGACAAGAGACCATAGTCATAGCTGACCAGGACCTCGCTCAGAGGGTAGCAGCTACTGCGTAGGTACTGACACACCCCAAGACAAATGAGGGGGTTGAGCCCTTACTGCAGGCATGTATAAAGCTGCTACGTAACCCAAATGTTGTAGAGAACCTTCAAGAATTAATGAATAGCTGTGCAACGCGGCCCGATTTGACCTCCGAGACCAAGGATGTACACAAACTATACAGGTATAAAAAATGCACTGGTAGAGAAATGCGGCTGACTGCGCAGATTGGTGACTACAAGATGGATCAAGTTATTTTGGACCTCGGATCAGATGCAAACGTGTTACCTAAGAAAACATGGCAACAAATGGGAGAACCTAAATTGGAATGGTCCACCATCCAGCTGCGCATGGCAAATCAACAGAAGATCATCCCTGTGGGAAGGCTGCCAAAATTCATGGTAGATATTGCATGAGTAAAGGTCCAAGCTGACTTTGAGGTAATAAAAATCGTGGAAGATGTAGATCCGTACCCTGCACTCCTAGGACTGGACTGGGCTATAGATATGGGGGGTGTCATCAATCTCAAAAGCGCAACATGGTATTTTAAGATAATGGTACGCGAGTAATAGTACCACTAGATCCTGCGGAAGGTGCACGGCATACAGAGCCTGCGCGCGATGAGGAGGAAGTAGATCACATTTACAATTTGACTACGCATGACGAGGACTGGATTAACCCCACAACAGAAGGAGTGCTCTGTTGGGAAAAAGACAGTGAATGCTTTTCCGAATTTGATGGGGAACTGGAGAATTGGCAAGGCCGGTTTCATGAGGTTTCGGTGCTACGATGTCTTCAGGTCACAAGGAACTTCCGCTGCATCTTCGCTGAGGTAAGAGACCTGCCCTACTTTGGGGACTCATGTGAAATTAAGGAATTTTTACGCACATTCGAAGCCGAAGTTCCCAAGGGACATAGGCTAGGGGCCCTTCAGCTAGCCCTGCGCGGAGCGCCTGCGCGTTGGTGGGATACGCATGGGAAGGTATTCCGCAATTGGGAGGAATATCGGGATAAGATGATCCTGCGATTTGGAGCCCCATATGGGAGATGGATCCAAAATTTCCTTGGGTCAGAAGACCCACGCAAATATTTTCTTGCATGGGAAACGTAATGGGGTGAAAGAACCCCAATCGAATGGGTTCACCTGTTTATTCATGACCTAGGACTGCGTCCAGCTGCATGGTATCTAGATGTGGAGCGGCATCAACGCACGCGCCATTGGGAGAATTTGTGGGATGAGTTTCTGCGAACATTTAGGGTGGAAGATGGCATAGGGGCGCTCGACGTAGCTCTACAGAGCACGAACGCCTTAACTGAGGGAAGATCATACCTGTACATCGCACCCAGATCAAGGGGAACGCTGGTACCACACACGGTTGAATATTGGAGCCTTAGCCCGATAGAAGGAAAGACTGATCCCCGAACTGTCCCAACCGTGGCACTGGACGGGATGCGTACAGTGGCCAAGTTGCTTGAGTGGTACCTAAATCGCATTACAACACACTCAACGTCGACTTTAATTCAGGATATGCGAGCAGCACAGAGGCGTCATCCAAAGTCAATAAATCCATGGGAAATCCCGCAGGTGTGAATAATGACCGTTAGAACACGGAACTTTGATAAAAGGGGAATCTTATCGTTACGGAAAATAGGCGACTGTCAATCAATGCTGCAATTTACGGTGAGTTGTTATCGGTTTCTTGATGGTAAGTTTCAAGTTAGATTTACTCTACCGTTGGATAGCCCCGAACATTATAAGGAAAATAGGATAACTCTGCTCAAGGCTCCATATTGTCTCTGTAATCTGCCTCTGTTATTCTACTGCTTGATTGTCTGGACCTTAAGCTTTTGGGGCATACCCCATAAACCTACTTCCGTTGTCTGCGAGTTTCCAAATTGGGAAGCCTACCCTTTTGTTGCTATGGCAGCCCCTAATCGGCCGCACGCTTCGGCACCTACCAGTCTAGTGCCTGCAGACATTGTGTTGAGAGGGTCTGGGGATGCCGAGATTGATAAGATGATTTCCCTCTGGCTCCCTGCATGGAAAATTGACTTTGAACCCTGTGCAGAATGGCGCCAAAGCTACACGACGGAAGTTCCTGACCTTTCCAACCCTGGGATGATCGCAGGCCCTAGCTGTATGGCCTCGAAAGAATGCCACGAAGGATGATATGCAACTGCCGCAACTTGCTATAAGAACTGATGTAGTCGAGTCGCAGCTAGTCCTGCGCACAAAAGGGATGACTAAAAAGGATACTCCATCCCCCCGGGGGACGAAGCGGTATAGGGATACACTGCGACTTCTCTGCAGTTCCAGACTACCTACCAGCAAAAGCCATATTTTTTCGCTACCTCGCACTATCTTGGTCGGTGACCACCTCCCAACAGCTACGGAACTACAAGTAGACTTGGCGCAGCTACCCTGCGAGGCGTTACAGGATTTACACACCGCCGTGCTGCAAGAGATCCATCATCGTGACCGGACCGCACAACAATAGCTCGATGTGGCCACACCGCTCCTCACACGCCAGACCGAAGATATCTCCCATATGGTGCAGCTTGAACTAGTGGTTCACCAGCTTGACACAGAGATCCCTGATGAAATCCCGACGTCAGCTCCATTCCAGGCTACCATAGAAGGCTTGGTTGCAGCACTCAAGGCGTCCCAAACCGGAGTACAAAACCTCAAGACCCAAATGGCCCGCCAATTCACCGCGTGTCAGGCCCAAGCACAACCTACCATACCCCTAGAGGTACGAGCACAACGGGCTGCGTTGATAACAGAAGCAACGAATATTATTAAAGGACAACTTACTTTGGGTACTCAGTTGCTCGAGGCGGACATGAAGCTCTGGACAACGGTCCAGTTCAACCCGATGCTTTAGCGTGTCAAGGAGGACTTATGACAGAAGGAAGCTGCTTTTGATCAGATCGAAGCTACCTTGCTCTCCCTCGTCCCTGTGCAGCATCTGGCACTCTTGAAAACTAGCAACGCCTTCATAGACACGATTGTGGATCTCCGACACGCCAAGCATGTCATCAGAAAGTGCTTGAAACCATGGGGTGATACCGCCTTCTAGATATCTCACGGTGCTCATGACACCATCGCGTGACTCAACTAGATATTGGAGCAAGTTACCACGACTCCTGAAGGACCTACCTCCCTGAAGCTTGTCGATGTTGCACAAAGTGCTACTGCCCAAAGTCAAGAAGTGTTACCTCCACTAATCGTTGCCTTCAATACCTTACGTGCGCAGATAGAGACCGCACCACCCCAGTGACTCGGGACGAGTCACAAGATTGTGTTGGGGGACTGTTGGAATAGGGTCTCCTACGAGCTGCGAAACTAGTTTGATTTTGTATATTTTTTATTATATTTAGTCTAGCACAGGGGTTTTGGGGTGGGTCAAAGCCCCGAAAGCATTGCAATGGGTCAAAGGTTAAACTTGGGATCCGAAAACCACAGTTTGTGAACCATAGGAAAGTTTAAGCTAGGTTGTTATAAATAGAAAAACATTTTGAATTGTAAGGTAGAGGAATGAAGAGCTATTGATGCGAATTATGGTTTAGTAAGTCTGTTTGGGTTTTTGGGGAAGGACTCTTGCTGGTTTTGTGTGCGAGATCCAGAGTCCTGCTGTGTGCGAACCCTGCTGCTGTGTACACAGGCTGGGACAGGTATTGTAAGAGGGAATTGATGAATTGATGAATAAGAAAGGCTGTTTGAGAACTGAATCTATGCGTACTATTTATGTGAATCATTGGTAATTGCTGTATTATGCGTATTCTGTATTCAGCTGCGAAAGTTCTGTGTAAGTGTTTTACTACATCTAGATCTGTTTTGTTCTATTTTATGTAATATTGAGCTACTGTCTTGGAAGTATATGATTATTGAGCACCAAAGTATAATTGAACTTGCACACGTGGATGCGAAAAGAGACCTATAAGTCCTACTCGGGAGATCTGGACATCTTGAGGCAGGATGCAGCTCTGCTTGCCTTACCTATCCTTTCTGAGGGCGCGGAAACCTGGTTCCAACACCCACCCATACTACTTTGGGTGAGAATTTGACTTGCGTAAGTAGGTCACTGCCGAAAGGGCCAGTAGTATAGGGGTTTGTTGGCAAACCTTGAACTCCGAACCTGGGTCAGGACCCCTCAAGCCAACAAATATAAAAAATGTTGAGAAAATACTAAGCCAACTAATGGGGGTCAATCTGCTTTTTCATCCCTTAATCACACAAGAGTCACCACGAAATACCAAGACTCCAGAAGGCGATTTTTTTTGAAGTCATGAATTTTTTCCGATGCACGAAGTCCCACAAATACCACATATAAAGTTCCAAGGAAGTCAATACTATACAAATTTTCCCAAAAGAGACTACCACAAAATTAAAAAGGAAATTACCTAAGTAGGACCATAGGGGCACCATTGCATGGATAAATAAAATGGACGCCATTTTCAGAGAAAATTCACCAATAAATGAGCATGAGAAGATCATGATCACATCCAAAAACCTGTAAGCTGAAGCATATGATTGGTTCCTATGGTGGTCAAAAAATTTGAGGCTCGTTTGTTCGTTTGGAAGAATTTCGTGGATGCCCTTCTAAAAAGGTTCCATGATGAGGAAGAAGACGACCTCTACGAAAAATTTGTTCATCTCAAACAAAAAGGGTTTGTAAGCGAATACACCCACGAGTGGGAAGTATTAGTTATAATACAGAGAGGATTCTCTAACGAAGAGCTTCTAAAAATGTATAGATGTGGGATTAAAGAGTATATTCGAGAAAAATTAAAACTACATAAACCCAAAACCATTGAAGAAGCTAGACATGCAACAATAATTATTGAGCGAAAGTATAAGTTCCCTTAAAACACCATAATCCGGTATCAAAAAATAAAAAAACTACTCAAAAGAAAATTCAAGTAAGTATTCTGCAGAAACACTCGTAAGTACATTCCACCCCCATTGCGCAAAGGAGGAAAACTACAATCAAATTTTGAAAATAAAAGAGATGGAAAATGTTGGACATGCAGAGATAAATATTCTCTAGGACACAGATGCACTACACAAAAATTTTACATATGTGAAGCAGAACAAGAAGAGGAATCTTCAGATAGTAACTCCGACGAAGAAACCAATGAAGAAAACGAGACTCCTAATCCATATCCATAAGAAGAAAATATGCCAAAAATTTCTCTGGAAACTATCACAGGAATAACTCAACCACAAACATTAAAGCTTAAAGGTCATATTAAGAAGAAAAACGTTATTGTGTTAATAGATCCAATAATTACACACAATTTTGTAGATGTCAATGTTGCAAAAAGGCTAAACATTTTTTCCTATCCTGTAGAAAATTTAAAAGTTAATTTAGGTTTTAACCATTTATAGAAATTATCTGCAAATGAATTCTTAAAAACATAAAATAAACAATAGCGAGAGCATAAAACATAAAACAAATATACATAGATATTTTCCCCTGGATTCAAAACTGAACTACTAGCTTGATTTTTCATTATATTCCTTTCAATGTTACAACACACATACACACATATATATACATGCCAAAGCATTCATAAACCATAATCCATTAACCCTGGATTATAACATAACTGTAGTTCCATTGATCGGATCTACAAAAATACGATGAGCAGAAAACCATCATGCCCAAAACTGTTGAGCATTTGGAGGGCTAGTGATTAATTTAAAATTCTCTTCTTGATAATTACTTGTGAGGTTACTTGAGTTACTTATGTCTTCCCTTCGTTAGCTTATTATATCTTTCATCAAGTCAATTATTAAAAGGAACGAGACACAAAAATTAGTTTCCTAGAGCTAGGGCAAAACCTCTCCCTCTTGGAGAGGAAAACCCACGAGAAATTCTTCTTATAGATTTTCAAATGACAAGTACCATGACCAAGACTTATACCCTTGACCTATATATGCATCCAAGACCTTGACCTTTCTTCTTTGATGTCCTTAATGCTGATCCTTCTCATCTTCACGAAGTTGCACTATTATGCACCAACACTTCCTTTGAACCTTTAATTAAATCTTCAATTACATGAGATACATATAAGTTGTAGATATGAAATTAAATATTAGATTTAATTTCATTCTTTCTTCCTCTTTCTGACCACTGTCTCACTGTCACACTTTAACGGCCACTTCACTTTCATATAACACAAAAAATATCTTTGGCCAGATCCAAACTTTAATACTGCTCTTGCACTTCCTTGTCACACTGTAGATGATCCACATTTCTAGTCTCAATATGCCACAACCTATATAATACTTAGATAACACAAGAGTGTATTTACATTAAACTATTATGAAACTATTTAAATTATGCACTAAAGCTCTTCAAAAATCTGCACTGAAGCTATTCCTGTAGTCCGCACTGAACTTCAGAGGTATAATCCGCAGCACTAAAGCTCTTCAAAATTCGCACTAAAGCTATTCTTGTAATCCGCACTGAACTTCAGAGGTATAATCTGCACCGTGCTTCAAATATATAAACATTGTTCTTCAATTGAACCCTTTAACATCCGCACTGAAACTCTTCCTGGAATCCGCAACGTGTTTCAATCTTATCCACAATTTTCCACAAATGAATCACATTCTTTGTACTTTTCTGCGCAGCATAGGTGGGTATAAATAGTTGTTTTCCCCTGTATATAACCCGACCTGAATTGTGAACCGATGTGACTATTTGGGAGCTGACATGAATGTTTATGAGGACGACTTCTCACTGCATGTAGTGCCAACTTTATTACAACTTTTCCAGCGTTTTAAGGAGAGCTATCTTGAGGGATGTTAGAGCCTTTCTTTCACGGTTTCTAGGACAAGTTATTGGAGCATTTAATGACGAATAGGTTCTTCATATACATGACACTAAATACACTTATATACAGAATAAAAAACCTAAATAGACATCAAGAATAAGTCTATGAACCTAAGATATAATCTTGCTCATGAAACCCATGAAGCAAGTACAAATATACAATTTATTATCTTTGTCTTCTTCTTTACTTAAAATACATAATTACATAGTCAATATGAAGACTGACCTAGTTACACTTTTCAACACTCCCTCTTAACTAGGGAGGTTTTCATACAAGTACATGGTCACTTTCAAACTGAAGAATCTCATAAGAATAATAGGATTGGTAATTGCATATGTATAGCATCATATCAACCAACATTGTCTTAGTGCAAGGCCTTGACTAACAGCCCCATCTCTCAATAAGACAATGGGCTATAATGCTGGCGAGACACATGAATAATAGACACCATATTAATTGTCTCTCCAAGGTACATACCCCACCTAGGTGTTCCCAAAGTATGAACTTCTAGGACTATTATTCTCCTGGGTATCCAACCCTCAAAGAATATCGGTCCTTGATTACTCTTATCTTGAATGCCCTATCTCATTCTCAAAGAGTATCAAATTCCAAATGATTACCCAATATTCCATTTTGTATTCCAGGTGAATACCAGAATGATGTGTATATCCATTCTTTTCACATGGCCTTCACTAAGACTTACGGTTGTTAGTCCTGGTCTACTGCATGACACATGTAATAGAGAATCACATACATCACTCCCTCTCAACACAAGAAGGACATACTTCAAGTTTCTTCTAAGCAAGAAACTTACCACTAGGCTTCCTCTCAACTAGGGCCCTGTAGCAGCAATCTAACTACTCATGAAGAATTCCTCCCCTCGATGTCATGGATTTCGATATTGAGGAATCTTCAACTTTTGGCTTCATAGGGCACATATCATCCATCGCTTTCAATCATGAGTCATGTCCACTATCAGAAAGTGATTCATCAATATTTCTCATCTAGTCCACCATTATGTCATGCTTCTTTCCTTTGAATCATCTCCAAGGATCATACATCCTTTCTCATGATTAGCAGCCATACACAAATTCATCCAGATAAACATATACATATGAAATTTTAAAACAAAAGTTACCTCAGTGATGATCTTTCAGCATGACATCTTCCTGTAGGCATCATCATCCTTTATTCAGATTGACACATCTCCTAGTGATATGTTTTGTCAAGGGTCTTCTTCTTTACCAGACTTTTTTCAGTGTCTACATATCCTCCCAGGAGATCTCCTAGTCACATATTCTTGGCCTCCGGATGATAACTGCCTCTTGAAATGGTTTCATTTCATGATATCTTCCTCTCTGAACATTCTTCATTCCCGGGATCTTACACAATTTTCAATTTCTCGTTCATATACAACCACCTCATATTCTATGAGGATATATATATGTTGATTTCATCTGTCAGTGCACCGAGAGATCCTCCTTCATAGATCATACTTCTAAATATGGATGTCTATTACCTGCAACCATATGACATGACTTTATAGCATCCAGTGTCAACATATAGAAATATACATACCTCATACCTTTATCATTTAATTCAATCTGTAGCAGTTTTACTAGAATGAAGAGCTTCATTCCCTTGACCTGCTTCATTCATATCTCATCACATCCCATAATTATATTTCCATGATGGCCCTTGACCTTGATGATTTCCTTCCATCATTATTGTTATCAGAGAAGTTTTCTTGGAGTTGTTTCACGAAGACCTCCTACCATGATTTTATCATGATGCTATAATATACATTGCTTCCTATCATATTATTTTACAACCAACGTAAATCTCTTAAAGGAGAATATGACCTCAATCATAGTGGAGATCCCTCGCTCCTTCTTTCTTAGATTTCATTGCATCAGGTTCTTCTCTTATATCTAAGACATGGGCTTATTCCTTTTTCCTCTTGTCCTTTATAAATCTAGGACAATATCATTTATAATGCCCAAGATCATTACATCTAAATCATTGTGCTTTTTTCACGTTTCCTTTCTTATTTTGAGGACCAAATTTACCGAATATTCCTTTCTTCTTGGACATGGAGGCAAAGGCTTGATTCTCTACACTTGATCCTACTTTCAATATTGATTCTTCTATCTTAGCTAGATTTTGGAATGGTGTGGCTTCTTCTCCCCCATCTATGCTGGAAGTGGAACTTCTCCATTCTTTCGGTAAGAAATTTTGTATCATAGTGATTATTTCTCTATCATACATTACTTCACCCAACTTCAGTAGTTGTTCTCGTATTGCGAAAATCTCCATCAGATATGAAATTATTCCTTGCTTTGACATTCTCAATTTGTATAGTTTTTGTCTCAGGGATATTATTTCCTTTGTAGAACCTTTCGAGAACAGTTCCACCAATTTATCATATATTTCTTTTGAGGATTCTAGAATTGATACATAGGGAGTGAGAGAGTCTTTTATGGATTCTATAAGAATCCTTTGGGCTCTTATGTCTCCTTGCATGTATTTGATATATGCTAAAATGTATTCTTTTGGAGGTTGAATTGTAGATCCTTCTATGAAACCCATAAATTCATTTTCAATTAGATTTATATCTATCCTTTTCTTCCATGCATTAAAGTTTGATAACCCAACAAATTTTTTTCTCTCTGTACAATGAGTCATTTTGAATTATTTAGATAAATTCATAGAAAATTACTTAAGTGACTTTCTCCTTTAGCAACTTCTTTGATGAAGAAGTTAGGAGCTTCTTATTGGATAGAAAACTTCAATCTAGGTGATATTGGATCCTTGATGGTAAAGGATGTCTTCAAAAGATGATGTCATCTTCTTCCATTGTCTTGAATGTAAATATTTGATGGCAAATATTTTTTTCTTGAAAAGATGATCCTTTGAATGAGATGAAGATCTTGAGAGTCTTCCTTGCAAACTGATTTGACTCTACACCCAAACTTTGATTTTTGCTTCCTAGAGTGTCTCTTTATCAATAAGCCCTTGAGTTCAACACCTTAGCTCTGATTCCATGTTGAGAATTTGGAGGGCTAGTGATTAATTCAAAATTATCTTCTTGATAATTACTTGTGAGGTTACTTAAGTTACTTATGTCTTCCCTTCGTTAGCTTATTAAATCTTTCATCAAGTAAATTATCAAAAGGCACGAGACACAAGAATTAGGCTCCTAGATCTAGGGCAAAACCTCTCCCTATTGGAAAGGAAAACCCACAATTATTCTTATAGATTTTCAAATGACAAACATCATGACCAATACTTGGACCTCGACCCATATATGCATCCAAGACCTTGACCTTTCTTCCTTGATGACCTTAATGCCGATCCTTCTCTACCCAATTTGAATTGTTCTCGCACCAACACTTCCTTTGAACCTTTATTGAATATTCAATTACATAGATATATATAAGTTGTAGATAGAAAATAAATCTTAGATTTACTTTCCTTCTTTCTTCCTCTTTCCAACCACTATACTTCATCAAGCCACACTTTATCACCAAGCCACCTCCGAGATACACAAAATATCTTTGGCCAAATCCACACTTTGATATCATTTCGTACTTCCTTGTCACACTATGTATGATCCACACACTTATAGTCTCAAAGATACTCACAACCTATATCACCTTTTACGTCCTCAAGATGTTTTAAGTTAAACTATCTAAAACCTTTAAAGTCCCATCGAAGCTCTTCAAAATTCACACTAAATCTATTCCTGTAATCCGCACTGAACTTCAGAGGTATAATCCACAACATTGAAGCTCTTCAAAATTCACACTAAATCTATTCCTGTAATCTGCACTGAACTTGAGAGGTATAATCCGCACTGTGCTTCAGATATATAAACACTGTTCTTTAACTGGCCCCTTTAACATCCACACTGAAACTGTTCCTGGAATCCACAACCTGTTTCAGTATTATCCGCAATTTTCCACAGATGAATCTGAATTCTCTGTACTTTTATGTGTATCATAGTTGGGTATAAATAGTTGTTTGCCCCTGTATATAAGCCAACTTTACTTGTGAATTGATGTGACTATTTGGGAGTCGACATGACTATTTATGAGGCCGACTTCTCACTGCATGTAGAGCCAACTTTATTACATCTTTTCCAGCATTTGAAGGAGAGATATCTCGAGGGATGTTAGAGCCTTTATTACACGGTTTCTAGGAAAAGGTCTTGGAGCATTTAATGACGAATGGGTTCTTCATATAAATGACACTAAATACACTTATAAACAGAATACAAAACCTAAATAGACATCAAGAAGAAGTCCATTAACCTAAGATAAAATATTGCTCATGAAACCCATGAAGAAAGTACAAATATACATTTTATTATATTTGTCTTCTTCTTTACATAAAATACAGAATTACATAGTTAATATGAAGACCGACCTAGTTATACTTTTCAACAAAAACCATGTGCAAATCCATGCACAAAACTATAGGCGAGTCTACCCACCTAATATAGGGTTAAAAAAAAGGAAATTCTCGGGGTGCTGGCTCGAACCTCGTGGGATGTGCCCCCCCTGTGACCCCCCTATTGTGGGTGGCACAAGCGTAGGGGGACTCCCTCCCCCCTGTTATAGTCATGGAAATAATATAACACACACCCAACATGGTGGTAGATGGGAAAATAATAGATGGAGTAGGAAAGTGCCATAAAATAAAAATGTAAGTAAATGACTATGAAATGAAGTCCAATTTTCATATAATATTCCCTTAGGAGGTGTAGATACAGTCTTAGGATAACAGTGGTTACAAACGCTAGGTATGTACTATGCAAATCACCAAAAACAATTCATTAAGTTCAAAATGGATGGAAGAAAATATATGTTGTTTGAATTCCAATCCCCTCCTACCCAAATCATTTATGCTCAACAAATGAAGAAACTTATTCGCAAAGGAGCTCCACTATTAGTCACATAATGCCAAAAATTAGAGTTATTATTGATGGAAGGTATTCACCAACAATCTAAAGTTACTTCTGTAATCCATAAATATTACAAGGTATTTCAAGAATTGTCGATGAAATTACCTCCTGAAAGGAAAATTGAACATATCATTGAAGTCAAACCAGATTCGACACTCGTAAGTGTAAAACCATATCATTACCCCCATCATCATAAAACAAAAATAGAAATCCTAATACAATATTTGTTAAATGTGGAGTCATTACGAAAAGGAGAAGTCGATATGGTGCACTACTAGTGTTAGTCAGGAAGAAGGATGGAGCGTTCCAATTGTGTATATATTATTGAGGATTAAAAAAAATTAGTATTAAACACAAATTTTCCATTCCATTTATTGATGAGATGTTAGACAAACTACATGGCGCAGAATATTTTTAAAAATTAGATTTGAATTCAGGCTACTATCAAATTTGAGTAAGATTAGAAGATTTCTGAGTAGACCGCATTCAAAACTCATGAAGGGAACTATGAGTTTGAGGTAATTCCATTTTGTTTAAAAAATTAATTAGCCACCTTCTAGGCAACCATGAACGAACTCTTCCACTTGTACTTGAAAAAATTCATATTGGTCTTCTTTTACAATATCCTTATCTACAAAAAAGCATGGAAGGAGCACCTCAAGCACATAGAATAATTACTTTTAATATTGGAGAAGAATCAATTTTATGCAAAGTTATCAAAATGTACCTTTGTGCAAAAGGAAGTTGAATACCTGGGACACATCATATCTAGAGAAAGAGTCAAAGTGGATCTCAACAAAATTAAAGCAATTAAAGAATGTCCAAAACCTAAGAACGTATCAAAACTAAGAGGATTTATAGGTTTAACGAGATATTACAGAAGGTTCATAAATAACTATGTACATTTGACTGCGCCACTGACAATCTTGTTAAAAAATAATGCTTTGCAATGGACTAAACAAGCAGACGAATTATTTGAGAATCTAAAAAGGGTAATGTCAACCACACCGGTAATAACAAATCCAAATTTCTCCAAACCATTCGTATTCGAATGTGATGCTTGAGGATTTGGAATTGGAGCAATGTTAATGCAAGACAACCAGGCTATAGCCTTCGAAAGCACAAGCGGGAAGGCTTGAAGTCGACTTACCAAAAGGAAATGCATACCATCGTACATGCATTAACTAAATGGTGACAATACCTGCTCAAAATTAAGTTCTCAATTCAAACCGACCACAATAGTCTTCAATGAACTCTCACTAAAAGATGATGAAAACACAACATGCGCCGACTTGGTAGTTGTTCCTGACTGGTTAGATGAAATACAAGTTGAATATTCCAAGGATTTGTAGTGTGGTTCTATGATTGAAAATATCAGTTAGTATGCCAACTTTGAATGGAATAATGACATATTGTAGTACAAAGGTAGAATATATCTATCTCCATCTTTCAAATTTAGGATGAAATTTTTAAAAGAATCTCACAGTTCTGCTGTAGCTGGAAATGTTGGATTCTTCAAAACCTACTACAACATTCAACAATCATTATACTGTATTAGCACTCCGTGAATCCCTTTAGGTTGAGGAAAAACTCACAGAGGTAACCACAAGGCCTCTTTGGGTTAGAGACTAGTCATTTCTAACCAGAGGTAGATTCCTCACTATAATTTGTCCAAATATAAAAGGAAATAAAATACAATGACATATCACAGAGACCAAGTCTGTAGGGATAGTTTTATTGAAATAATGGTTAAAAAATCTAAAGGGGAGGGCCACAAAATGAGACAAATGATCAATTTCTAGCACAAGACATCGGTGAATGCATGTAAATATATTGTGACAAAGGCAAGGTAGACATGCTTCTAAACTACAACATCTGAAAAATAAATTCAATGAACTCTGGAGAAATAATAATGAACACAATGATATTTAACCACCTGTGCAGAGCATTGAGGCAATATGAAATCTGCAACATAACCTCAGATCAAATATCGGAAAGAAGGTAAGGTTGAAGCACTTAAAATTTAGTGTATTTAATCACAAATTTGACAGTTAGCCAATCATATTTTCAAAATAGTAATAGAAACTTCTGAAAAAGACAATTGTTTAAGAGCTTAAAGATGAAAGAAGCATTGTATAACACATGAGAAGATTAAAATATCTAGAAGGCA
The DNA here is from genome assembly GCA_034641835.2 of Pinus albicaulis. NCBI lineage: Eukaryota > Viridiplantae > Streptophyta > Pinopsida > Pinales > Pinaceae > Pinus > Pinus albicaulis. The sequence continues at coordinate 1,059,244,533 of CM076570.1, forward strand.
TACCACAAGAATCTCTGGAATAGTTCAAACACACATAGCACTGAAAAATAAGACCACGAACCCACAACAAAATTTACTTCTCTCAGAAATCGAACCTCTTCATCATATTGTTGTCTAGCTTAAATAAAATATTACATGATAAAACTTGTGCCAGGTTCATTGTATCCAGTCAGTGGATCGAAACTAACATAACATGAAACATTTATTTAAAAACTAAAATAAAAATAAATATAAAACTGCAAAAACAATGCTTTTTATCTAATCTTTTTATCCTGTCCTGATGACGATCCTGTCTTCAAAATATCTTATCCCAACATCGAGTTTCTGATTTAGGAATGAAAAAAGAAACAACAGCTCATCTGTGCTGCGCAACAACTGCGTAGCATCTCCTGTTGGCATGCATTCCCACATGATAGAAGACAGTTGGCATGTGATTGGGCGCTGAGTAGGCTCCTGAAAAATAAACAAACTTCTCCATTCTCCCTTTGACATGTGGCAACCTTGAAACACCATACAAAAAAGTGTGCAACATGTGCACATCATTTGCGCAACGGGCCTGGGTTTTGGGCATGTCTGAAATTTTTACAACACATCATCATGGTAGACCATAAACAAAAGGAAATCTTAGAGTGAGAAAAATCTTTGTTGGAAATATCACTTTGCTGCCAAAGGAGAAGCAAGAACATTGTTCACGTTGCTGAAGTGGAGTTGGAAGGCAGGAATCCTCAAATTCTACAATAGGGCAGGAAACAAGTACATTGGGAAACGAAGGTGTCACCAAGAATATCCGTTGAAGTTGCGATATCGTGCTTGTAAATTTAATATTGTCCTTCTTCTTACTCCTGGTAGAAGTTTTGCAGTGAGGGAAGTTCATATAGATTGGTAAATCCATATTGAGAAGTGAAAATGCCGGACCTTCACATTCCATTTCCATGTTTGAAAGTTTTGGAAATTGACTGATCGATTGATTAGTTTCGGTTAAAGATCATCTCCTATGTGCTTTTTTTTGGTTTGGCCCTAGTTTCCCCAATATTCTGCACATCTGGTAATTGAAAACACTTATGACCTTGTTTACCTTTCTTTATTGTTAATGCAAGTTGTTTAGAAGTCTGTTGGAGCCAACACAACTCATGGAATCTAAATATGAACCTCCTAGTTTTTAAATATGATCCAATGATACAAGAAAACAGTGGCCATGGGAACATTCATTCTCAAATCCAACATACACAACAAAGCGCTTCATCCTAATACTACTTTGTGGCCGTTGAACATTATTCACTGTTGTTGGTATTGTATTGCACCCTATAAGAAAAACTGCTTGATTTTCTCTTTGACTACCAGTTTCAAGGTTTTGAAGACACCATTCTATTGTTGTCTTAGAGTTCAAAACAATTGAGCTCAATTATCTATCCAAATGAACTACCTGATGAACCTCTCTATCAACTGTAACTTTCTGCTTCTCCTTGTCCAACACCACCTTTGATGCAAAGGTGCCTTGTGGCAATTTTAGAAGACCAACAACCATTTGTCCTATTAACTCTTTTCACTGCTACCATGATCCTCATCTTTCAACTTGGATTGTGAATATTGGCGTATTACTTTCCAGGGGATTTCTATAACAAATGCTTTGGTACTTAACAAAATGACAACATAAATCAGATCAAATTGGGATATTCAAGATCTCCTCTCATGGATGATAACGAAGATTTTACATGATTGAAATTATTTCGACCTCCAGTTTTGCTTCGAGCCTCTTCTGGGGAAATAGGCGTTGTTGGAGCATGAGTCTTGGGAAATCCGTTCACCTTTCTATCTTGAGTCTTGAGATATCATTCACCGTTCACCTTTCTGCCTGAGTACGCGGGATGAGGCTCCATTATGCGTGTTGACTTCGATGTCCATGCTAATAGGCCTTGGCTATATAGCAAGGGAAATATAAATGGTAATGAGAATGTTGCAAACGAATGTAAAGAACACTGGCAATGAGAATGCCGGAAACCAATGTAGAGGATGCAAAAATGATAGTGAATGATACACAACGACACAAGTTGTATTCCTTGAGAAATATTATTAACAACTATTCCGAGAACACTGATAATGAGAATGCCACAAACCAATGTAAAGAACGCAGCACTGATAATGAATGATGCACAATGACACCATTCTGATCAATGCCACCATCGAATATGAGGGTGATATTCTCTGCCCAATGACACCTCGGACACCATTCTGATTTCTATGCACAACGACAATGACACCATTCTGATATTCAAATCATAAGTTTATATATGTGATGGGAAAGCGATTCTGAGAACGTATTAAACTATTGTAGATCCAAGTATTATTGTTATTTCCATATTATCATAAGGAGATAGCTATAGTGAGATAAAAAAAAAAAGGTCAAAAACCCAGTGTTGTATGAGATACATGTAGAACTTTAGAATTACACATTCCAAAGAAATAGAGTGAGGCAAAACTAACTATTATGATTATTCCATTGCGCCATTCGGATTATTGCACTGCGTCATTCCACTGCCATTCAGATTATTGCACTGGGCCATTCCACTACCCCATTCAACTGCACCATTATTCCTCTATGCCATGAATTATGAATTATTAAATACCTACCATTAAATACCTGAGGATTCACTGTGCCATGCCATGCCATGCCAGGGATTATTCCACTGCGTCATGTGTTATTTTTTCCAAATAAAAAATCGAACATTATATTGGATTATTCCACTGCGTCATCATGTGTTATTTTAATGTAAGTTTTTTTCCTTTAAAAAAGGAAAAAAAGATGGAGTTGCAGCTGTTTAGGAGAAAAAGGTTTGACCATTCCTCCGAGCCCTATCAAAGGTTCATTTTAAAGAAAACATGATCTCTCTTTAAGAAGAAACAACTGGACACAGAGATGGGGTGATTTTCGTAGTATAGTTCGTAGTTGTAGTAATAGTTTAAAAACTATTGAAAATATATGTTTGGGACAGTTCCTTGCTTAAACAAAAAGAATACACAATAGGTGAAATATCAATCACAATGTGTAAGAAAAGCACAATAGTAATTAAATAATATCGCACCATGTGTTATAATATCTGAGGATTCATTGCGCCATGTGTTAAATTCTTGAGGATTCACTATATCACCATGATTTCACTGCACTATGTGTTGTATGTCAGTATTCCACTGCGCCATATCCCAGAGATTATTCCAGGATTCTAAGTTTAATCATCCGCTGCAATACCAATATATGTAGCATTAAATTATTTCACTAGGGTTTTAATTCTAAAGAGTAGTAATCATATGCATTCTATTGCTTAACCATTCCAAGTTCCTCAAAACCACTCAATAGTAAGGCTTGAAGCTGAATTTATTTATGTTGTTGAAAGCCATGCTAATTTCTAGTTCCACAGATTGACTGTAGTTCAAAATATTGGCTTGGCATGTTTTCAAAGGACATAGTTAGGGACACTCTTACGAGTGATGGAGCTTATTTTTCCTTGTGATGCCACCATTTCACTTTTTTTTCAAAGAGTGATGCTAATTGATTCCCTGTCAAAGCATATTGTTGGTTCATAATTTATATGCTAGACAAGGCTTAATTTTCGAACCCATTTTCATTTAGCTGCAGAAAAATTGCATATTTGATCCTTTTCTAGATGAATATATTTTGCAATGAATGACTTGATCATTGCATCAGTAGCTTCATATCTGTCATTTTTATTTTCTTTTTGTAAAGTAAATAATAAATTAACTCAACGTTTAAGCCTTTAGGTGAATGAATTTGTTCTTCTTTAACCTTAATCGTATAGCATATATATCACCCAAGTCTATGTTGACATGATATTGAAGCTGAAGGATTTGGGGAAATCCTAGTGATGCACTAAATTATAGCCCATTAACTTATTCACATGAAGACTTACTGATTTCAGGGGTATTTCCTTGATTTTCTTTAGTAGTAGTTGTTGCAATCATCACAGGAATGATCCTTTGCATCAGTTTGCACTTGATCATTTGAAAGGTTAAAATCCTTCGCATTTCAACTAATGAGGTGCAAACGTCGATCTCATGATCCTTCATGATGAAGAATTCTCGAATAATCGTCACATAAATGAATACTATTTGCTCCTTTTGGTTTGATGGGGGCATACATTGTTGAATATTTATTAGAATTTGAATGTAGGATTGCGATTTAACCACTTGATGTATTCTTTATTGAAAGAGCCATTTTACTTCCATAGTGGCGTCTTTACTTCTGGTTGCAGATATATTTGAGTAGAATATAATTTTCTTCTCCACTTGATGACAGTCCTTTGATTTTTCTTTCATGAAAACATATTAGAATAGATCTAAGGTTTTCATAGAGCAATTATCATTTATTTCATGAATGCAAATCAATGAATTCCATGTAGACAATTCGAGAATGAAGTATTTTGAGAGAATTTTAATGATGCTAACATGTTTTTGTCTATTTGTTTATTTACATGCTTATATATAGGGTATATATATACAATATACACCAAACAAAACTTTCATTTAATATCAGTGCACCTAATAGATGTTTCTTGCGTTTATGACGAAAAGGGATTGATCTCATACTTTTATGATGTCTTTGATCTTGTTTATTCTTAGCTGCTTCAAATTCTTGACAAATTTATATGCTAGTAGTTTCTCTTCTTTTCTTCTTTCCGCTCTTGTAGTATCCTAGCTGGTGAATTCAACTCCAAGTTTTGGATTCTACCTTCGAGGTCATATTAATGAGCATCATCTGTAGACACTATCCCAAGCTTGTTTCTCAGATATTCGAATGGTTCCCTAGCAAGAGGTTTTGTGAATATGTATGCTATATGTTCCTTTGTGAGGATGTATTCCATCTTCACTATCTTCTCAACTACTTGTTCTATGATAAAGTGGTAGTTTATAGGGATGTGCTTAGTCTTCGAATGAAGCACACAAATTTTTGACATGCTTATTGAACTTGTATTTTCGCATTTGATAGGAATAGGCTCACTGAAGTTTATTTTCATGTTTGAAGTGTTTGTTTCATTCACATCCATGTGAAATAATATGCAACTAATATGTATTCAGCTTTAGCTGTGGATATAGAAACAAATGTTTGTTTCTTGCTTAGCCATGCCACCAAACTCTCTCTTAGATAAAACACACCACCACTTGTAATTTTTTTGTCGTCCACACAGCTGGCCCAATCCGCATCTGTATATGATGTCAGTGAAAGTCCTTACCTCTCGGATACAATTTTCCATAATTTGTAATTCCTTTCAAGTACTTAAATATCCTGTTGGTTGCGAAAAAGTGACTTTGTTTGGGTGTTGATTGATATCTTTCCACTAATCCGACTGCCAAAATTATATCTAGTCTAGAAGTTGGTAGATATAAAAGACTTCCTATCATAGACCTGTAAATTTTTTGATCTACATCTGGTGATTAATCATCTACACATAGCTTGCATCCAGTAGTCATGGGGGTTGAGACAAGTTTAAATTCTTCCATTTGGAACCTTTTTAACATGTCTCTTAGATATGTTTCTTGTGAAATAAATATGCCTTCGACCTTATGTAGGATTTGAAGTCCTAAGTAGAAGGTAAGTTCTCCAATATTTGACATCTTGAACTCCGACTTCATCTCTTCAACAAATCCTTTTACCAAACCATTTTTATTGCTGCCAAACACGATGTCATCTACATATACAATCACGATTAATAATTTTTCTTCATTAGCCTTTATGTACATATTACTATCAACTCCTCCTCTCTTGAACCCCTGTTTCTAAAGGTACTTTTCCAACCTAGAATACCATGCTCGTGGTGCTTGTTTAAGAATATATACTGCTTTCTTTAACTTGCAAACATAGTTAAGCTTATTTGACAATGAAAAACCTTCATGTTGTTCCATGTAAACTTCCTCCTCTAGGTCACCATTTAGGAAGGCAAACTTCACGTCCATTTGATACACCTTGAAATTATTCTAGCATGCGGAGACCAAAAACATCCTAATTTCTTCCATTCTCACGATTGGTGCAAAAAGTTTCTTCATAATCAATACCTTTTACTTGTGAGTAACCCTTACATACTAGTCTGGCTTTGTTTCTAACCACTTGACCCTGTTCATTCATCTTATTCTTGAATACCCATTTTGTGCCAATGACATTCTTTCCAACAGGTCTTGGTGTTAGATCCTAAGTGTTGTTTTTCTCAATTTGGTCTACCTCTTCATTCATAACATCGATCCAATTTTTGTCTTTACTTGCCTCATCAAAGTTCTTTGGCTCTATTTGTGAAAACATAGCTAGATGAACTTCCACAGACTTTTCTACTAGTTGTCTTCTTGTTTGAACTCCAATTTTGTCTCCAATAATTTTATTTTCAGGATGATTCTTTTGAGTGTGTCTTGAGGGTCCTTTTGAGTGCATCTTTGTATCTTCTGATGTTTCATCTTTCTCTTCACTATATTGATTTTCATAATGATGACGATCTGGAGGGTTAATAAAGGTTGTGCTTTTGGTTTTATCCTATAATTATTCATCAAATCTTACATCGGTGCATTCCACAATATTATGCAACCTCTTATTATAGCACCTGTATTCCTTAATTTTTGATGAATATCCTAAAAATATTCCTTCATCAGATCTAGCATCATACTTTCATAGTTTTTCATCATTATTTTTGATAAATAATTTACTACTGAAATCTCTAAAATGCTTGATTGATGTTGGTTTCCCGTGCCACAATTCATATGGTGTCTTGTCACAGTTTGGTCTAAGATGTGCCTTGTTGAGGATATGTACTGTTGTATGCACTACTTCTTCCCAATAGGTTTGAGAGATGTTTCTTTCTTGCATCATAACTTTGGCTATTTGCTGAACATACATGTTTTTCCTCTTTTTAACTCCATTCTGTTATGGTGTATCTGCAACAATATATTGTCGTTTTATCCCAAATTCATTACACAGGTCTACAAAATCATATGATGTGAATTCACCTCCTCTGTTTGATCTGATGCACTCTATTTTACACCCTATTTGGTTTTCTACCAGTGCCTTGAATATTTTGAATTTTTCGAATGCTTCTGACTTGTATATGAGAAATTCCACCCATGTCAATCTCGAATAGTGATCAATTATTAACATGAAATATTTTTCTCCTCCTGGCGCATCTGTTCTCGAAGGCCTGCATAGATCCATGTGAACTAGTTGTAGAGGCTTACTACTTGATAGATTGTATTTGACTGTGTATGATGTGTGGGTTTGTTTACCCATTTGGTAGGACCTACATATAGTGTTTTGAGGCGTCTTTAATGTTGGTAGATCTATAAATGCTTTCTTCTTGCTTAGTTTGATGATGTGATCAAAGTTGAGATGTCCCAATTTTCTATGTCATAGCTAAGATTCATAAAGTTTGCTAATGTAGCATCCTTCACTCTCATATTTCATGATATATATTGTACTCTCTGTTCGAACTCCTTGAACCAAAGTCTTTCCTGTAGTGATTGACCTGACTTCACAATCTTGAGCTCTAAAGAGAAACTTACAACCTTTGTCGCATATTTCACTTACACTTAGCATACTGTGTTTTAGACCATCTACAAACAATACATCCTGAGTCTTTCCTCTTCCATTATTCAGACTAGCCATTCCTTTTCCTCTAATTTTCCCTACTTTATCATTTCCGAATGTGACATTTCCATATTTATTTTCATCCAATGATACAAACTTGCTTATGTCTTCGGTCATATGTCTAGAGCATCCACTTTCCACATACTATTGACTATTTTCATCTTGAGCATATAGAAATAGATCACACTTATTAACTCTCTCTTATTCCTCCTTTCTCCATTGCATGCAACCATTTTTTCTATGATTATTCTGAGATGAAGGTTTATTTTCCTTAAGATGACATTCATAGGACTTGTGTTCAAACTTGTGACAATAAAAGAATTCGATAATATTATGGAGAGGATCATATACACATGTGAATCCATTATTATCCTTAATTCCTTTTGAATTTCCAAAATCAAATATTCTGACATAAGCTCTATAGGCTATGGCTTTATGTCCAATTTTTTTACAACAATAGCAGTATCCATAGAAGAAATATCTGTAACTGGTAGTGGATGATGTTTGGGGATATTACCATATATACATTTGAAAATTCGGTCTTCTGAAACAATATGGTCTATGCTCATTTGTTGTTTGGTTGTTCACTCCTTTTGTCTCCTGGATTTTTCCAGTGGTGTTTCTTTGCTGCTGTTCATTTGATGTTGAAGTGTTGGCCAGTTTTTTTTTTTTTCTCAGATTGATGAGAGCTATCATTGTATCCCATGAAAACTTTTACAAAAGTGATTGCCCTTTTTTCCTCTGCCTTAGGATCATTGGATTCTCCTTCATAGCCTAACAGAGTCTTTACAAGTGGAGATATTTGAGTATTTAATATCTTATCCAATTTTTCAGAACCTTTTATCTGTTGAATGTTCATAGTTAATTCAGTTTGAGCCTTTTCTAATTTCTTCCTCATACTTACCACCTCTTCTTCCAATATTTCACACTCCTATTTTTTTTTTTATTTGTTGCATCAGAATATCCTCCACCTTCTTTGATTCTTCAAGTTCAACTTTCAACTTAATAATATCTTCTAAATTTAATTCTTCTTTTACATATTTTAGAAAAATCTCTTTCTGTTTTATATTCTTGAGTTTAAGCCTTTTTATTTCATCTAGGGCACTGATCAACTTCCCCGCAAGAGCTACCTCACCTTCTTCCTCATATTTTAGGCAATATTTTTCAATATCTTCCAAGGCCATCAAAATGAATTCAGAGGTTCCATATTCACTAGAGGATTCATCGGAGCTTTCAGATGCACTACTATCTTGTTGAGTTATTAAACTTTTTCTCTTTCTACATTTTATTGGATTTGTTCTTCTCTTTCCCTTTTGGCTGATTTTTTGCTTTCTTATAGGGACATTTTGAGGCATAATTACCCCATATTCCACAATTAAAGCACTTAAATGGAATTTTCCCTTCGTACTTACCTATGCCTTTCTTCAATCTTCTAACAAATTTTTCTTCTTCTTCATCAGAACCCAAGCATGAACATTCCTTTTCTTCTATGCACTTGTCTGCCTTGAAGGCTGCCTCCTTAATGTTGAATTCCCTTTTGGAATTCTCATCTCATATCCTGTCAAGAACCCAAGTAATTGGTCCCAGTTCAAAATTTTGAAGTCTGATGTTTCTTCTATGGCTAAAACCTTAGGATTATATTTATATTGTAATGATCTCAATATTTTCTGAACTAATACACTTTCTTTGACTGTTTCCCCTAGACCTATCATGATATTCACAAATTCAGCAACTCTTAAGAAGAATTTATTTATATCTTCATCTTCATAAAGTCTCAAACCGTGTTCTATATACTTGCAATTTGGCCATATTTACCTTTTTTATCTCCCTCATGAATATTTCTTAATTTATCCCAAATTTCTTTGGTTGTATGACAATGCATTAATTTGATTAATACCGACTCACATAGACCACTCGAGAGTGCATTCAAAGCTTTTACATTTGCTTTGAAATCTAGTTTGGCATCTCTGTCACTAGTCCCTTCCTTTGGCTCTTCATACCGTAGCATCACCGCAACCCATACTTCTATTCCAAGAGACATTGAGTATGTCTTCATCCTGACTTTCCAGAAACCATAGTTTGTACCAGTAAATATTGGGGCTTTAATTTGAACCTCAAACCTTCTCGCACATAACACTTCATTTTCACAATCATCACTAATTAAACTGCCACAAAACTAATATTAATTTATTTTTTAAATTAAAAAAAATATTTATAATACTCTTATAATTAAAAAAATACCATTTATAAACCCTTTAAAAATATATAAAATAAAACTTTAAATCCACAATTACTTCCTATTCTATAATTTTTTCTTTTATAATATTGCATATATACAATCATGACATATATAATCTTTTTTAAGAGGAGATCTTTTACTTCATTTTCTATATTTTTTCTTTTTATAATATCACATATATACCATCATGACATATATATAATCTTTCATCTTTATTTTAAGAGGATATCTTTTATGATACCACATACTTATTATTTTATATGATATGGATAGGTTTATAAAAAAATCAAAGAGAAGAAAGCTATAATATGTTGGAAAAGTGGATAGCATGTGGATAGGAGTAACTTAAAATAGAAACGACTATGCAGCCCGTACTTCACCATTTTCTATAAAATACTATTTTGAGTGATATCATGACTTTAAAGCCAATACGTTAGGGATAAGAGAAGATAAAAGCCTTGTCAAACTTTTGTCCATAATGGAATATTTGACCGAAAGTGAAGTTTCCATGGGCATGATAGGGACTCTCTATGTGGACTAGGTTGCTTAATTGATGAGAATTCATCAAAACATGCAAATAAATCATGCCTCTCCGCATCATGGATTATATTGTTCTACATAAGTGTGCAAGTAAAATATATTATCTATAATCAAATCAGTCGACACAGGAAAAATATATGATTTAGTGGTGTGTACTTTAGCATCAAATCGTGTAAAGATCCGATCGATATTATTGGTAAGATTGAGATTGCAAATTTTTAGAAGAAATATGTATGGACTATATTTTTATTGTGTTTAATATATTATTTTTATAATGTTTAATATATCACTTTGATTGAGATGGGGAATTAAATTGGTTTAATATATTATTTTTATCATGTTCAATATATCATCTTGATTGAGGTAGGGAATTAAGCTAGTGACTTCACAGAGCACCAGATCATCATTTATCCTAAACTTTGTGGATATATATATATATATATATATATATAAGCGATAATGATTATGAATTTATTATTTTAAAAATACTAATAATTTTAAATTTTAAAATTAATAGCCATATCTTATAAAAAAATTCAATATTATATTTTAAATACTAATTATTTATATTCATTTATATTCATTATTTTAAATGTTGTGTACTTGTTGTCCATGTAATTTTGGATTGGTGGTGAATGGGTTCATTGTTAAGGCACTCCATGTGAAAAGGTCATCAATTTAAATCCCCTATAGGTATTTACCCCCCTCCCCTCAAAAAATGGTGTGTACTTGTCAAGTGATCATCTTCATTTCTTACACTTTGAAATTGGACAAGCGACAGTGAGAGCGACATTGTTGTAAATAAGTAGGAATATCCAAATGAGGTCTAACGAAGATGATCTAATATTCAAAAACCCTTTTCATATCCATATGAAATGTCTTTATGCTTGTGCCCTGTAAGTTGCTTACTACAATTATTACCATGTTCACTTTTTCAATGATCATCTTGAATTTTAATACTTTGAAAATGGACTTGTCGCAAAAACACACCTCACAAGGTTCCATTAGGTCACTAGGGAAGGTAACATTTTCTATAAAAAAAATGTTTTGATATCCACATTTGAAGGTCTTTATTATTGTGCTCTAAATATTGCCTACTACAATTACACTAATTTATGTCACTCAAGCCATTGTCTTGAATTCTCGTTATTTAAAATAAAACAAGCAATAGAGGTTCCACCTCATATGTGTTGTTTTATATTACATGCTCAAAGGATGTAGTGTTGTCTTAAAATAACCTTTTGATATCCATTTGAAGGAACTTCACAATTGTTGTGCATAGGTGCTTGCTATAATAATTGCTCTCCTTATTTCTTAATCCATCATTTTAAGTTATTGCACTTTGAAAGTGGACAAAGGTAGAGAGGTCACCTCATATACAAAGGTCCATCATTTGGTCAAGAAAGACATTGTTTTCTTCAAAATATATTTACATATATATCTCAATAGTCTTTCATAATCTTGCTTCATAAGCTACATGTTACAACTACATCCTTCTTTGTGGCTCGAGCCATCACTTTGAATTCTTGTAGTTTGAAAGTGGATAAATGTTGGAGTTTCTACAAACATACATAGAGGTCTATATATGATGCAAGAGCATCAACCCCACCCCAAAAAAAATTGATTCCATATGCTTCAAAAAAACAGGTGTCGTGGCAACCAAAGATAAAGGACACAATTTCCTTGTTTTATTGTAATTTTTAATTATTTTTTAATCCTTTAGAAGGCCCAACGTGGAAATATTCCTTGTGTTTCTATTAGGGTATATATTGTGTTGTGAATCACGATTTTCGTTAGACCAAAACCCGCAGGTATTAGTCAAGGATTGCATCGTCGGAGATAAGGACCCACGAGAGGCAGTTAATCCATGTCGCAAAACACATAGGGAGTGTTGGTTTATCCAATGTCCAACAATATCCCCCCCAACGAGAATCGGGTGGGTAACGAACTCGTGCCCTATGCTCTGATACCACTTGTTAGGAATCACGATTGTCGTTAGACTAAAACCCGCAGGTATTAGTCAATGATCGCATCGCCAGAGATAAGGATCCACGAGAGGTGGTTATTCCATGTCGCGAAACACATCGGGATCGTTGGTTTATGCAATGTCCAACATTTTGTTCTTTACATGGACAACCTGTGATGTCAGGAGAGCAACCATTTTCAATGTAAAATCAAGCCGAAAGAGAGGGCCAAAGTAATTTTGAGTCAATTTGAATGACATCAGGCCCAAAAAGGCCATATATATATATATATATATATATATATATATATAAGCATCGTGTATTTGTTGAATCCAATACTTGTCCATTTTTTGTGCGTAATGATTTATGTTCTTGCTAGCCACCAAACCCCAACCGGGGAGAGATCTGAAGAGAGTTTCATCAAGATGTTAGGCCACAACATAAAGTAAATGTGGGAAAGAGCTCCAACCAGCCTTGCGTTAGTCAAGATCTATTGCGGAAAAAAAATAATAATAAATAAATAAATAAAATTAAAAAAAATAATAATAATAATAATAGAATAAAATAAAAAAAAGGAAGGGTTGATTCCTGACCTGTGACATCATGGAGAATCGATCGAGCACAAGGGGTCAATGGTAATCCTGCATTGTTCTAGTAGGGTATAGGTAATGAAGGTTCAAGGTTTTGAATGAAGCTTGAGTTCCATTGCTGCAAAATTACAAAGAGAGAGCAACATGTGTGGGCCAGAACCCACAGACTCCCGTATAGGATTCTTTTGGGGTGAAATCGATAGACCCTAGGAATTTGGTTTTCATTAAGTGGTATCAAAGCGCGAGAAGAAGGGGAGATTTCATGCAAGAGGGAAATTCCATAATTGTGGTTGTGGGTAGAATTGTCATTGGAGAAGTGGGCTAGTGTGTAACAACCAAGCGAGTGGAGGAAGCTCGAAAGGTTCCAGTGGAAGCGAACCAAGTCGTTGTAAGTGATATGAATGGGAATATTTGTTATGATATGCTAAGATCCTCTTCAAAATATAAAGATTTGTGACTAAGGTTTGTCCTTCAAATGACAAGTAGAAGTAGGTGGTTTTATGTCTTTTTGTTACTTTATGTTCATGAATTATTTTACATGAAATCAAACACAAAATGAAAGCATGTAATCAACAATCTTACACTAGCCATTGTGTAAGGAGCTCACCCCTCCTAGGCTACATCCCCTCGGATAAGCTCTAACAGCATGATCAATTCTCATTATGCTCAATGATTTGTAAAGAGGAATACAACAAGTTTTGAACAAAGGAATGATTAGTTTTTCCTACAAAGAAACATATTTTTGTAAGAACATCATCCCATGAGCATGTTAACCTTCAGTCAAGCATGTAAACAATAACAAACAATACGCATCTACATCAAGATCCTAAACTCCAGCTTCAAAGAGCTACAATTGCACCACAAAACACCTTGTAGTGCATGAAAAAATATCTCCTTCAAAGACATAAAGAGGAAAGAAGAATGAGAAGTTATAGCTTTGATGGATTTAATGTTTTAGAAAGAATATGGAGAATAGACAACACTTGCAAGGCCATATTCATCATCAAACTTCTCCATAAGTTGTTTCAACACCATGGTTGATCATGGCACCCTTAGGCTTCAACCTGCAAAAAAACCTATCTAGAGTGCTCTATGGATCTTGAGACCTATTACATTGAGTCTAGAATAGTAAAAAAGGGTACCTTAGCCTCTTTTTGCATCCAATTTGGTCGAAAACTGAAGAAGTTATGACCTCTCCTAGTTTTCCCACTATCCACTCCACAAATTGCACAAAATTTGGCCACTAACCACCAATTTTGCCCGTAAAAGAGCTAACTAGCCTACAAATCTGTCGGAATTGGGGCGGATTTGTTGGGCGCATTAAATTACCTCTAAGGCCTAAAATAGGCGAATTTTTTTGGTCACATGGGGGCGCCATATTCCTAGGGGTTAAGGCCTTCAGCCCACCCCACGTGCTTGGGCCTCCATGCCTTCAGCACGTGGTTGTATGTTGCGCATATGTCCGAGGCTGGGTCCCCAACTCCCGCCCCACCACACCAAGCATCAATGATTAACCCATAATTGTTTACCCTGTTCACATGGCAGTGGCTTCTCGGCAGTTAGCTGGAGCGGAGAGGTGGCAACAAATGTTGTAGTGGTCACATAGTTGTGGTTTGGTTGTCGTCATATTTATGGTTAACATGGAGGGGGCTCAGGGCTAGCCTCTCACCCATGGTCCCGCCTCTCGGTGGTGACCAGGGCTAGGGCTAGACCCCGACCCCCACCCCTAAACTCCCATTACATACTCCTTAACATAAAGGTGCAACCAATATGGTTAAGTGACAACGTGTAGAGGAGTTGGTATATGTGCAGGTTTGTTCGACGAAGGTCTTATGTTCGACCCCTGCCTAGTCCATCTAGTCCATAACCAAAAATTTTGATACACCATGAGGGGGACACATGGCAGCCCTAGGCTGAGCCATGTGTCTCCTCCTCATTGGTCTCCCATCGACCAATAATAACATTCCAAAAAACACCACTTAGCACCAATAACACAATGCCACTTGGCATCCTCTTATTCGTCAGTGGTATAGTTAACTAGCTTTTTGACCTGCCCAGTCAACATCCCACATCAGCAGTACAGACTGCTGATTGGGCTCCCTGTCTTCACAATATTTTTTCCAAATTCGCATGTTTGTGAAAACAAACAAAACTTGTTTCCGGGACCATATAGTGTCAGTTTTCTGCGAAACGAGTTGCGTCGAATTCAAAACAACAAGATCTACACAGTCGTTTAGGTTCCACACTGATATTAAAACTTTTATTTTTTTATCAAAATTTTAGCTCCTGATCTCTCTTCCCCACTGAAAAGCTTTTGGACCCCAAAAGCTAGCTTTCAGTCATTCAGCTTCTGAAGGTTCAATTCCTCCATTCTTCCAAACTTGATCAAATCAACTCTTGTCGTGCCTTGACCTGTACTTGTCTAGGTTCTTTTTCAAGCTGATATTGGAATACAAACTATTTGAATTCTAGTTCAATGTTCTTCTTTTCTTTTCCATGCCGCTATGGTCAAGCACAAAACCATCATTCCCAAGAAGAATTCTCAAAGCGATCTTTTGCAAAATCCTCATCAAGGATAAGACCCCCAAAAGAAACTATGAAATTTGAACTAACAAGTTGCACATAGCGAATGCTTGCAATTGAGTGCCTAACACATTATTATCCTATTGCATGTGCTGCTACTACTCATACAACAGTTTGAAAATGATTTCTAAAAACATAAATAGAAATGCATTTTTACAACATGGAAATAACTTGACATCCAAATTTTCCATTAAAAATGACTATTCACAAGCCAAACTTAGCCTAACAATGCTCAAAGAAAAACATTGTTGCATTTAAAGTGATTTATTTATGAATATCACTTGTTACAATAGTCCAACTATGGGACATGCAACTAGTGAAAAACAAGATTTACAACTTGAGTTGGACAAATAGTTTGCCCACTTCTTACCCAACCAGGTAAGTGAACCCTCTATTTGTTCTTCCTCTTCTTCTGGAGTTGCATCAGGTATGGTTGCATCTTGTGCCACTCTTGCCATGGTTACTTCCTCTTCAAGTATATGCACAACTTGCTTGCCCTTGCCAGGATGAAGATTTGGAAACATTCTCCAACATTTTGCAACCCAGTGTCCATTGATTTTGCAGTGAGTACAAAATTTCTTTTGAGCTCCTCTTGGCTCACATGCCTCAAAATTGGATTAAATTTTCCCTTCTCGGGTTTCTTTCCAATAGACATGTACATCCTTTTGAGAATTTCTTCCCTTTTTTTTCACTTATTTACACTCTGGTTAGATGAAAGGGAAAAAGCACATGGAAATACATTCTTCAACAAGTTTTTCAAATTTGAATTTTGTTTTCCATCTTGAAAAACAATTGATACAACTGGATGTTTATACCTCTTTTGCTTGCTTTTTGACTTGCTCTTCTTGCATGAATAACCTGCATGACAAGTAGAGATTTCATAATGAGAAGAACTTAATTTCTTATCTTCTTCATCTTTTCCATCTCTCTCTAGAGATACCTTCAAGTCCTCTTTGTTCTTGAAGAACCAAGCAGGTACTAGTTCTGGGTGAAAATTCCAACACCTTGCCTCCTCATGTCCTCTTTTGTGACAAAAGGTACATGATACACAATAACAGTCATTAGAAGACCATTCTTCTGCTGCAATACAACCCAAGCCTTCACACTTAGGTCTCTCCTTGGCTTCTATTGGATTCTTGATGCCTTGTTGGTTCACACCAAGACCTCCTCCCTTGTAACCCATTTTATACAAGATCTTGGATCCAATTCCATTACCATACTTTTCAAAACATGCAAATGAACTTTCTTCAAAACTTTTATGAAAAGAAGAAGCATGCAAATGCTTACCAATGGTTCCATCTTTTTCTTGAGGTACAAAGATGTTTTCACACTCCCTTTTGATCTTGGATGTGTCCACTTGGACTCTTTGGTTCTCTTCCTTCAACTCCCCAAACCTAGGTACTGATTGAACCTCAACCTCCACATCATGTGGACAAAAGGCACAAACTTTTCCATCATCTTTTTCTGAAGGACTTTCTACACATGCATCTTGCATAAAGGTCGTAGAAAAACATAAAGTTTGTGGAGAGGATGGTGACTTGACACCATTATTGTCTCCTTCTTCCCTTGAAGAACATTCTTCTCCTGGAGGTGGCGTAGATATTTTACCATGCAACTTGGTGTTCCTCTCTTCATAGAGGAGCTTCACCATATCTGCCATGTCTAGAAAATCCTTTTTGAGAGCTTTTACATCTTCTGAAATCTTGGTAGACTCTCCTCCTTGGAACATACTCTGTTTGAAGCCTCAATCTGGAACTTTGAGGTAGAACTGGTGGTAGAGACTTGCTCTCCTTTCCAAAATATTTCTCCTCACTTGAGCTTCAAAACACCTTCACTTGCAACAAAAAACAAAACCTTCTTGCACAAAGCAAACCATGTGCTTTGATACCATCTTGATTTGAATGGGAATATTAGTTATGCTATGCTAAGATCTTGTTCAGAATATAAAGATTTGTGACTAAGGTTTGTCCTTCAAATGGAAAGTAGATGTATTTGGTTTTCATAAAATGGAAGCATGTAATCAATAGTTTTACACCAACCATTTTTTAAGGAGTTCACTCCTCCTGGGCTACATCTCCTTGGATCAACTCTAATGGCATGATCCCTTCTCATTATGCTCAACGATTTGTAAAAAGGAGTACAACAAATGTTGAACAAAGGAATGATTAGTTACTCCTACAAAGAAACATACTGCTACAAGAACATCATCCCATGAGCATGCTAACCTTCAGTCAAGCATGTAAAAAATCAACAACAATAGGCATCTACATCAAGATCCTAAACTCCAGGTTCAAAGAGCTACAATTGCACCACAAAACACCTTGTAGTACATGAACAAATCTCTCCTTCAAAGACATAAAGAGGAAATAAGAATGAGAAGTTACAGCTCTGATGCATTTCTTGTTTTAGAAAGAATATGGAGAATAGACAACCCCTGCAAGGCCATCTTCATCATAAAACTTCTCCATAATTTTTTTTAACACCATGGTTGATCATGGTAACCTTAGGCTTCAACCTGCAAAAAATACTATCTAGAGTGCTCTATGGATCCTGAGACCTATTCCATTGAGTCCAGAATAGTAAAAAATGGTATCTTAGCCTCTTTTTTCATCCAATTTGGTTGAAAATTGAAGAATTTATGACCTCTGTTATTTTTCCCACTATTCGCTTTAAAAATTGCACAAAATTCGGCCACTAGCCACCAATGTTGCCCGGAAAAGCACTAACTAGCCTACAAATCTGTCAGAATCCGGGCAGATTTGTTGGGTGCATTAAATTACATCTAAGGCCTAAAATAGGCGAATTTTTTTTTGGTCACAAGGGGGCGCCATGTTGAACCCCGCTAAACCGCAGGGGTAACCGCCTTAACACATTCATGGACCTTTAAAACTTTTCTTTTAAACTTATTTACACCTTCATTTCATGATCAACATATTACATAATGTAACTGTAATCTTAATAAATGAGAAACAGGTATTAAGCAGAATAAATACAGAGTATCAACACATAGTCATCATGCATATAGACAATAGGTATAAGTGGAAACCCATAAAGGGAGAAAACCACATCTTATTATTGTTGTGATGCAAAGGCAAGCTCCAACTCCCTCTCACCACTGATTTTCTGTAGGCACCGACCTACAGGAGGCCCCTACCTCAATTCTGCAAGCCACAACTTGCAAGGAAGCTCAAACTCCCATCTATGTTCGCAGGCTACAACCAATGAGGTTCTCACCTCACCACCAACTGACTTCTATCAAGATTCAACTTGACATGGAAGCACCAACTTCCTCACTCTTTCAATAAATACAAATGTTGATTTACCTGGATATCAGCTCTGTTATGTTCCTTCTTCACTGTTGTCCACCAGTCTTCATATCTGCCTTATATCATTTCTGAGTCTTCACAACATCTCTATCTTCTCCTACTTCTTCTTACACTCTCTGCCTCATTTCTCCATTTTCTAACTTCTTAAGCATATCAATTTGATATCATTTATAGAGTTCACCTCATGACTGTTTGCATTCCACAGGGAATTCGAAGTGAACAACCATGACTATTTGACTTCTGCCTTCTTATTTCTTTATCCAGCATATTCAGAAAAATATTACAATATGTATACATTTCAGCACTACAGTGGGATATTTCTTTGCCTCCGGAGACTTGCCTTTGCATCACAAACAATATAAAATCAATTAAAACATTTACATTTTAGTTACAATAAGAATTTCAATTCAATCCATTCAGTTCTTGGCTCGTTGTGTGTTTGTCTTTTCTATTGTTGTCACTGTCTTTTTCATTTTCTGAACACTCTCTTGATTTCCATGCACGTAGAATGCATTTCCCAACTTCTGTACCAATTTTGGCAGCTTTATCAAAATTCACAGTATTTTAAATTGCAAAAGCTCTTCATATGGTTCAAAACCACTTCAACGTATTTATAATGTTCTTCTATAAAAACCTCAAATAACTCTCGGCGACATAATAATAGACCCATTTAACATAGAAAACAACCTTTCGGGCCCACTTGCCGATCTTTGTCTATCCGCCGATGCGATGAGCCGCCTCCGAAGACTTCCGATTGTGATTACACCCTTTGCGATGGTTCTGATGTGATTGATCGCAATCGCAAACTTCAATGGCATGTTCCATTGCTCTACCTTCACGCCGATGTGATGGCCCCACACTGCATATATATATATATATATATATATATAATATATATATATATATATATATATATATATATATATATATATATATATATATATATATATATATATATATATATATATATATATATATATATATATATATATTGGTTCATATATACTTACCGCTTTTCCTTTTATTCATTCTTCAGCTTTGGTCTAAAATCTCGGTGAAATCATATATTAAACCCTTTTAACACAGAAATTATCCTTTCGGGCCCGCTAGCCGAACTCTTTCTACTTGTCGATGCGATGAATCAATGTGGACCCCACTTCAACTTAACTTTACAATCCAACGGTTGCTATCGACCATGATCTAACGGTTGCGATTGGATCGCATCATCGCAATTGAAACTTTCAAACTGTCGCTACTTTTTCCTTCCATTCCGCCGATGTGATTAGAAATCACCGATGCGATGAGATCTCCACCGTCGATCTTCAACACTTCCACTTTAGGCCTTGACATTAAGACTCCGCCTTTCGCATGATGCGACCATCGTTAAATCTTCACCGATCTTGATCCGACGGATATCACGCAATATCGCGCAATTTAATTGCACGGGGTTTAATCTTAAAAAATTACGCGACATTCGTGGTTTTTAAAACCACCTCTATATTATGTGTCAAGCAGAGACCTATATCGCGTTTTTTTTTTTAGCAATTCTACTTATCGGTCTTGAGGTCGCGCAAGACCAGTTGTTTTGGGTTTTGAAACCACCGTTCCTGTTCATCGTAGGGTCCCACCATACTTCCTTTGTTTGTTTAACTAAACCTTAGGAATAGCGTTAATTCCTTTGTAAAGGTTTCGACAATAAATCTCTTTAATGAACTCTTTTGTACCCATGAGCTAACCTTCGGAATATTATAATAAAGTACTTGCATCGCTTCGCATCGCATCACGTCCACTCTTCCTATTCCTTTTATGTTTCGTCGATTGCGATATGTGATTGCATAGCATCACAAACATATCACATTGCATCACATTTTCATTACATCGCATTGCATCCTTACTGCTGCCTTTGTTTGCTATCTGCCTTGCTGCCTTTGCTGCCTCTGTTTCCTGTCTAATGCTGCTTCTTTCTGCCTCTCTTTTGTGCTCCTCCTGTCTTCTCCTTTTCCATCAATGACAATATTTCCAACAGTCTCCCCCTTTGGCATTGATGGCAATCCTCCACCAATACTCCAATACTTCCTTCAGGACTTCCTCTACTTATATTCTTTTGCTTGCTTTTCCTCCCCCTTTGACATCAATGGCAAAGGGTTGGCAAGGTTTCACCTTGTCCAGAATACTTTGATCTTGAGGACCTGTTCCATGCACTGCTCACTTGCTCTGGCTCTTTTGTGACAATATTTATTGACTGATCTCCCCCTGGAATGATGTTTTCTTTTCTATTCTCCCCCTAGAATGATGCTTTCTTTTCATGTCAGAGAGTAACCTCTGTAGACACTACTCCTAGTTTGTCTCTTATATAATTGAATGGTTCTTTAGCAAGAGGTTTTGTGAATATGTCTGTTGTTTGTTCCTTTGTTGGTACATATTCCAACTTCACTACTTTCTGTGCTACTTGTTCTCTAATGGAATGGTACTTAATTGGGATATGCTTTGTTTTTGAATGAAGTACATGATTTTTTGATATACTTATAGCACTTGTATTGTCACATTTGATAGAAATAGGTTCATCAATGCTTACCTTCATGTCTTGGAGAGTTTGTTTCATCCACATTACTTGAGTGCAACATGTTTTTGCTGCTATGTATTCTGCTTCTGTTGTTGATAGAGAGATAGAAGTTTGCTTCTTGCTAAGCATGCCACCAGACTTTTTCCCAAATAAAAGGCAACTCCATTTTTGCTTTTCCTGTCATCCACATAGCTGGCCCAATCTGCATCTATATATGCTGTCAAAGTGAAGCTCTTGCCTTTTGGATATCATAGCCCATAATGTGCAGTTCCTTGTAGATATCTGAATATTCTCTTGATTGCTAGTAAGTGATTTTGTTTTGGTGTTGCTTGATATCTTGCCACAAGTTCTACTACCAACATAATGTCTAGTCTAGAAGTTGTTAGGTATAGAAGACTTCCTATCATGGATCTGTAAATTTTTTTATCTACATCTGTTGATCCATCATTAGCACATAGTTTGCATCCAGTGATCATGGGAGTTGACACAGGTTTTCAGTCTTCCATTTGGAACCTTTTCAACATCTCTCTTAAGTATTTTTCTTGTGAGATGAATGTTCCTGTGTTATTTTGTTGGATTTGAAGTCCTAAATAGAAGGTGAGCTCTCCAATCATGGACATCTCAAATTCTGATTTCATTTCTTTAGCAAATCCTTTCGCTAACTCATCCTTGTTACTTCCAAGCATGATGTTATCTACATACACTACTACAATTAGGAGATCATTTTCATTAGCTTTTATGTACAGATTGTTGTCTATTCCTCCTTTCTTAAAACCTTGTTTTTGCAAGTATTTGTCTAGCCTTGAATACCATGCACGAGGAGCTTGTTTCAGACCATATAAGGCTTTCTTTAATCTACACACATAGTCATGTTTATCTGTTAATGAGAATCCTCCAGGTTGTTCCATGTATACTTCTTCCTCTAGATCTCCATTCAGGAAGGCATACTTCACATCCATTTGATATACCTTGAAATCATGATAACATGCAAAGGCCAGAAACATTTTGATTGCTTCCATTCTGGCTACAGGGGCAAAGGTTTCATCAAAATCAAGACCTTCAATTTGTGAATATCCCTTGCATACAAGTCTAGATTTATTTCTGATTACATGCCCTTGTTCATTCATCTTATTCTTGAATATCCATTTTGTGCCAATGACATTTTTCCCAGTGGATCTTGGAACTAATTCCCAAGTATTTTTTTTCTCAATTTGGTCCAGTTCCTCATTCATAGCTTTTACCCAGTTTTTGTCTTTGCTGGCTTCTTCGAACTTCTTTGGCTCTATTTGAGATAACATAGCCAGGTATACTTCTTCTGTCTGTTCAGCTAACTGTCTTCTAGTCTGGACTCCAACACTCTTGTCCCCAATGATTTGGTCTTCTGGATGATTCTTTTGAGCGTGTCTTGAGGGACCTCTTGAGTTTAGTTCAGTATCTTCTGTTGTCTTGCTCAGTTCATCATTATCTTGGTTCTCATCTTCATGATCATCTGGAGAACTTTCACATCTTGTGCTTCTTGTTTTATTTGGTAGTTATTCATCGAATCTTACATCAATGCTTTCCATAATCTTGTGCAGCCTTTTTTTGTAGCACCTGTAACCCTTACTCTTGGATGCATATCCTAAAAATATTCCTTCATCTGCTCTTGCATCAAAATTTCCCAGATTTTCATCATTATTTTTTATGAAACACTTGCTTCCAAAGACTCTAAAGTGCTTGATTGATGTTGGTTTACCATGCCATAGTTCATAAGGAGTCTTGTCATAGTTTGGTCTTAAATGAGATTTGTTAAGAATGTGAACAGCTGTGTGTACTGCTTCTACCCAGAAGGTTTGGGGAATGTTAATTTCTTGCATCATTGCTCTGGAAATCTGTTGTACTGACCTATTTTGTCTCTTAGCCACTCCATTCTGTTGAGGTGTACCTACAATTGTAAATTGTTGTTTTATCCCATGCTCATTGCATAGGTCTGCAAAATCATAGTCTGTGAATTCACCTCCTCTATCTGATTTGATGCACTTTAGCTTGCATCCTGTTTGATTTTCTGCCAATGCCTTGAATATCTTGAATTTCTCGAGTGCTTCCGATTTATATTTGAGAAATGCTACCCATGTCATTCTATAAAAATCATCTATTATCAGCATGAAATAGGATTCTCCACTTGGTGCTTTAGTTCTTGAAGGTCCGCATAGGTCCATGTGAACAAGATGAAGAGGTCTACTTGGAGATAGTTTCTCTTTGGTCTTGAAAGATGTGTGGGTCTGCTTGCCTAGTTTGCAGGACTTACATATGGTATTTGAAGGCTTCTTTATGACTGGCATATCTTTGACTGAATTCTTCTTTCCTAGACTTATGATGTGATCAAAGTTTAGGTGTCCCAATCTTCTATGCCATAACCATGATTCCTCAAGTTTGCTAAGGAAGCATGATTCATTCTCTTCTTTCACTATGTAGACATTAATTTCTGTTCGAACACCTTTGATCAAGGTCTTTCCTGTGGTGCTTGATCTTACTTCGCAGTCTTGTGCTCTAAAAAGAACTTCACAGCCTTTATCACACATTTGACTAACACTTAGCAGATTAGCTTTCAGCCCATCCACAAATAGTACATCTTGAGCCTTTCCTCTTCCATTATCCAGACTTACTGAGCCTTTTCCTTTGATTTTCCTTGCTTTATCATTTCCGAAAGTTACATTTCCAGATTTCTTTTCATCAAAGGTTATAAACTTGCTTCTATCTCCAGTCATATGCTTTGAGCATCCACTGTCCAAATACCATTGGCTTTTCTGATCTTGGGCTATTAGAGCCAGGTCACACTTATTCAACTTCTTTTTCCACTGCAGGCAGCTATTTTTTTGGCACCTTTTCTGGGAAGATGGACCACATTCTTTGAGAGGACATTTGGAAGACATATGTCTGATTTTATGGCATACACATCATTTGATCATATTTTTAACAGGATTATGAGTACAAATGAACTCTCCATAATTCATAAATCTCCTTGGGGTTTTGAACATCAGTCTTTGTCCATATGCTTTGCACTCCTTGGATTTATGGCCGAACTCCTTACAGTAAAAGCAATACCCATAAAAACAATGAGTGTACCTGATGAAGGGTTGTCTTCTCCATTTGCTTGCTTAAGGGGCTCTTCTCATTTTCTGCATCCTTTGCTGGTTGGACTGGATTTGCTTTGTCTTACAAAATACTGCAATATGTCCAAGTTTGTGGCAAGAAAAACAAGTGATCCTTCTCATAGGAGGAAAGAACCTTCTTTGATTGCTTCCAAATTTATTCAATTCATCCTTAGGAGCGTATGAGCCTTTAGTAGTTGATTGTTTCATTCTCTCATTATCTGTCCTTTCATGTTGTTGCTTGTTTCTGTTTGTTTCTTTACAAATCATGTTCTTGTTGGCTTCTACTTCTGTAGGAATCTTCTGAGCTGCTTCATTATCCTTTACAGCTTCTACAAAAATGATGTTCCTGTTATCTTCTACCTTGGACTTACTTGTTTCTCCTTCATAGCCTATCCCAGTCTTTATCAGAGGAGACCTTTGAGCATTTAGAATTTGGTCCAACTGTCCAGAGCTTTTCATTTGAGGAGTATTCATTAATAATTCTCTTTGGCCTTTTTCTAATTTCTTTCTTAGGCACACTACTTCTTCTTCCAATTTCTCCTGCTTCTGAATTTTATCCTTAATTTGCTTAAGTAGAGTGTCTTCTACCTTCTTGGCTTCTTCAAGCTCTACTTTCAACTGAATGAAGTCTTCTGAGTTTTGTTCTTTTCTTACATATTTTATGAGAATGTCCTTCTATTTTCTGCACTTTAGTTTAAGTCTGTCTATTTCTTCCAGGGAACTTCTTAGCTCCCCCTCAAGATCAAATTCACCTTCTTCCTTATCTTCTAGAAGGAATCCTTCAAGTTATTCCTTGGCCATCAATACAAATTCAGAGGTTCCCTCTTCATTGGAGGATTCATCTGAGCTTTCAGATGCACTACTGTCTTGCTGAGCATACAATGATTTTCTATTGTGTCTATTCCCTTTCTGCCAGTTCTTTGATATGGTTTTCTCTGTCTCTTGAGTCTGATTCTTTGTCTTCTTATAAGGACACTTAGATGCATAGTGTCCAACTCTTCCATAGTTAAAGAATTTAAATGGAAGTTTGCCTTTATACTTTCTTGAGCCTCTTTCCAATCTTCTGACAAATTTGGCCTCTTCTTCATCAGAATAGGAGCATGTATTTTCTTTTTCTTCTTTGTTCTTCTCTGTCTTAAAGGTTGCCTCCCTCACATTTGACTTCCTCTGTGGTAGTCTCATCTCATAGGCTGTTAGGTTTCCAAGTAATTGGTTCATGGTCAAATTTTCCCAATCAGCTGTTTCTTCTATGGAATAAACCTTGGGGTTAAAGCTGGATGGTAAAGATCTTAGAATATTTTGAACAATTACACGTTATTTTATGGTTTCTCCTAGAGCTTTCATGTTATTCACAATTTTTGCAACCCTTAAAAAGAAGCTGGCAATGTCTTCATCATCATTCATTTTTATATTTTCAAACTGAGCTGTATAGACTTGAAGTTTGGCTATCTTCACCTTTTTGTCTCCCTCATGGATGCTTTCTAGAGTATCCCATATTTCTTTGGCAATCTCTTTGTGCATTACTTTGATAAATTATACCTCACACAGTCCATTTAAGAGTGCATTCATGGCTTTTGCATTAGCTACAAAGTCTTGTTTGGCATCTTTCTCTGAGTCTGTCGCCTTTGGGACATATCCCAATTCCACAGCAGCCCAAACTTCTATTCCTAGAGACATTATGTACGTCCTCATTCTTATTTTCCAGAAGGCATAATTTCCAACCTATGAACAAAGGGGCTTTACTTTACATCCTTCATACTAGCCATCCTCAGACGAAGGACTTTCCATTGTTATAATGAAATAGAAAGAACATGCTTAGATACCATTTGTTGAACCCTTAGAAGCGTTCCAGAGGGGGGGGGGGGGGGTGAATCAGTTTAACACACTCATGGACTTTTGAAACTTTCCTTTAAACTTATTTACACCTTCATTTCATGATCAACATATTATTTAATGAACCATCAATCTTAATATGTGAGCAGCAAGTATTAATCAGATTAAATACAGAACATCAACACATAATCATCATGCATATGGACAACAAGTATAAGTGGAAACCCATAAGGGAGAAAACCACATCTTATTATTGTTGTGATGCAAAGGCAAGCTCCAACTCCCTCTCACCACTGATTTTCTGTAGGCTCCAACCTACAGGAGGCTCCAACCTCAATTCTGCAAGCTACAACTTGCAAGGAAGCTCCAACTCCCATCTATTTTCTGCAGGCTACAACCTACAGGAGGCTCCTACCTCAGCCAGCTACAACTGACTTCTATCAAGCTTCAACTTGACATGGAAGCACCAACTTCCTCACTCTTTCAATAAAACCAAATGTTGATTTACCTGGATATCAACTCTGTTCTGTTCCTTCTTCACTGTTGTCCACCAGCCTTCATATCTGCCTTATATCATTTCTGAGTCTTCAGGGCATCTCTATCTTCTCCTGCTTCTTCTTACACTCTCTGCCTCATTTCTCCATTTTCTAACTTCTTAAGCATATCAATTTGATATCATTTATAGAGTTCAACTCATGACTGTTTGCATTCCACAGGGAATTCGAAGTGAACAGCCATGACTGTTTGACTTCTGCCTTCTTATTTCTTTATCCAGCATATTCAGAAAAATATTACAATATGTATACATTTCAACATTACAGTGGGATATTTCTTTGCCTCCGGAGACTTGCCTTTGCATCACAAACAATATAAAATCAATTAAAACATTTACATTTTAGTTACAATAAGAATTTCAATTCAATCCATTCAGTTCTTGGCTCGCTGTGTGTTTGTATTTTTTGTTGTTGTCACTGTCTTTTTCAATTTCTGAACACTCTCCTGTTTTCTATGCATGTAGAATGCATTTCCCAACTTCTGTTCCAATTCTGGCAGCTTTATCAAAATTCACAGTATTTTAAATTGCAGAAGCTCTTCATATGGTTCAAAACCACTTCAATGCATTTACAATGTTCTTCTATAAAAACCTCAAATAACTCTCAGCGATATAATAATAGACCCATTTAACATAGAAAACAACCTTTCGGGCCCACTTGCCGATCTTTGTCTATCCGCCGATGCGATGAGCCGCCTCCGAAGACTTCCAATTGCGATTACACCCTTTGCGATGGTTCCGATGCGATTGATCGCAATCGCAAACTTCAATGGGATGTTCCATTGCTCTACCTTCATGCCAACGCGATGGCCCCACACTGCATATATATATATATATATATATATATATATATATATATATATATATATATATATATATATATATATATATATATATATTGGTTCATATATACTTACCGCCTTACCTTTTATTCATTCTTCAGCTTTGGTCTAAAATCTCGGTGCAATCATATATTAAACCCTTTTGACACAGAAATTATCCTTTCGGGCCCACTAGCCGAACTCTTTCTACTCGCCGATGTGATGAATCAATGTGGACCCCACTTCAACTTAACTTTACGATCCAACAATTGCTATCGACCGTGATCTAACGGTTGCGATTGGATCGCATCATCGCAATCGTAACTTTCAAACTGTCGCTACTTTGTTCTTCCATTCCGCCGATGCGATTAGAAATTGCCGATGCGATGAGATATCCATCGTCGATCTTCAATCTCCGATAAGATCTCTGCCGTCGATCTTCAATCTTCGATAAGATCTTCGCTGTCGATCTTCAACACTTCCACTTTAGGCCTTAACATTAAGACTCTGCCTTTCACGTGATGCGACCATCGTTAGATCTTCACCGATCTTGATCTGACGAATATCGCACAATATCACGCAATTTAATTGCACGGGGTTTAATCTTCAAAAATTACGCTACATTCGTGGTTTTTAAAACCACCTCTATATTACGTGTCAAGCAGAGACCCATATCGCGTTTTTTTTTTTTTTGAGCAATTCTACTTACCGGTCTTGAGGTCGCGGGAGACCAGTTGTTTTGGGTTTTGAAACCACCATTCCTGTTCATCGTAGGGTCCCACCATACTTCCTTTGTTTGTTTAACTGAACCTTAGGAATAGCATTAATTCCTTTGTAAAGGTTTCAGAAATACATCTCTTTAATGAACTCTTTTGTACCCATGAGCTAACCTTCGGAATATTATAATAAAGTACTTGCATCGCATCGCGTCTGCTCTGCCTATTCCTTTTATGTTTCGCTGATTGCGATATGCGATCGCATCGCATCGCAAACATATCACATTGCATCACATTTTCATTACATCGCATCGCATCCTTACCGCTGCCTTTGTTTGCTATCTGCCTTGCTGCCTTTCCTGCCTCTGTTTCCTATCTAATTCTGCTTCTTTCTGCCTCTCTTTTGTGCTCCTCCTGTCTTCTCCTTTGCCATCAATGACAATATTTCCAACACGCCATATGCCCAGGGGTTAAAGCCTTAGGCCCCCATGCCTTCAGCACGTGATTGTATGTGGCGCATATGCCTGGGGCTGGGTCCATAAATCCCACCCCATCACACCAAGCATCAACGGTTAACCCATAACTATTTACCCTGTTCACATGGCAGTGGCTTCTTGGTGATTAGCTAGAGTGGAGCTACCGGTGGAGAGGTGGAAACAAATGTTGCAGTGGTCGCATAGCTTTGGTTTGGTTGGCATCACAGTTATGGTGAACGTGGAGGGAGCTTAGGGCTAGCCTCCGGCCCATGGTCCCACCTCTTGGTGGTGACCAAGGTTGGGGCTAGACCCCGGCCCCCACCCCCAAATGCCCATTACATACTCCTTAAAGTCGCATCCAGTGGTTAAGTGACAACGTGTAGAGGAGTTGGTCTATGCACAAGTTTGTTTGACAGAGGTCTTATGTTTTACCCTCGCCTGGTCCATCTGGTCCATAACCAAAAAAATTTATACACCATTAGGGGGACACGTGGCGGCCCCATGCTCAGCCATGTGTCTCCTCTTCATTGGTCTCCCACCGACCAATAATAACATGCCAAAAAACACCACTTAGCACCAATGACACAAATGCCACTTGGCAGCCTGTTATTCACCAGTGGTATAGTTGACCAACTCGTTGACTTGCTTGTTGACTTGCCCAGTTAGCATGCCACGTCAACAACACAAACTGTTGACTGGGCTCCTTGTCTTCAAATTTTTTTTCCAAATTCGCATGTTTGGGAAAACGAATAGAATGTGCTTTCGGGAGCATATGGTGTCGGTTTTCCGCGAAACGAGTTGCACTGGATTCAGAACAATGAGAAATAAGTAGTTGTTCAAGTTCCACACTGATCTGACAACTTTGATTTTTGAGAAAAAAAATAGCTTCTGATTAGTAAGTCCAAGCCAGAGGAGGAGAAATAGTGAGGTGTCATTGAGGCATGGTTGTAACTCACTCAAAGATGCATGTGGAGATTGAATATCGTGTTTACGGAGATGAATGAGATGCAAAAATGAAGCATATTATTAGGAGTTAATGAATACTTTTAACAAAAGGAGTTTGATGTAGAAGCATTGACCCCTGCTCAAAAGAATTTGATTCCAGATGCTTCCAAAAGACAGGCGTCATCACAGTGATAGACATAGGACACAATTTCCTTGTTTTATTGTAAAGTTTAATTAATTTTGAAGCCTTTAGAAGGCCCAACGTGGCAAGATTCCTTTTGTTTCTATTAGGGTTTGTTCTGTTCTTTATATAAGCACTCTGCGATGTTAGGAGAGAGGTCATTTTCAATGTAATATCAGGCCAAAAGAGAGGGCCGGATTAATTTTGAGTCAGGGAGAATGGCATCAGGCCCACAAAGGCCATATATATGTAATCATTTTTTTATATAAACGTGGTGTGTTTGTTGAATCCAATACTTGTCCATTTTTTTGTGTGTGGTGTTTTATGTTCTCGCTAGCTGCCAGACCCCAACCAGGGAGAGAGTCGAAGAGAGTTTGATCGAGTCGTCGGGCCACAACACGAGGTGAATGCGGGAAAGAGCTCTAACAAGCCAAACCTCTGATTTGTGTGGGGCCTAGTTGGTTGGTGGGGCCCTATGTTAGTCGAGATCTACTGCGAAACAAAAAAAGGAAGGGTCGAATCCCAACCTGTGACATCATGGAGAATCGACCGAGCACGAAGGGTGAATGGTGATCTTGCGTTGTTCTGGTAGGATAGAGGTAAGAAAGTTCAAGGTTTCAAAAGAAGCTTGAGTTCCATTGCTGCAAAATTATATAGAGAGAACAACATGTGTGGGCCATAACCCAAAGCTCCCGAATTGGAGTTATTTATGGTGAAATCAATAGACCACAAAAAATTTATTTTCATCAATAAATGATTGGATCTGGTAGCAGTGTCTTTAAAAAAAAAAAAATACCCATAAACATTCAATGGTCATACTCCATACACTATTTATTCCAATAGTATCTCTATATAGAACAAATCTTGAGTTTCTACACTTTGATAGTGATAAAGTGGTGGAGATACCACCTAAGATATAGATTACTACTTATCATGTCTCAAAAACCCTTTAACATCCATGTAAATTTCCATGATACAATAAACACTATAAAAAAATGTAAATTATTTTTTTAACAAGTGTTACACGGCTTTTTGTCACTGTCCCTGTACTCCCTATTCCCAAATCCTCGAGGAACTTAACAGAGATCCCTATGTCTCTTTTACATCATGAAAATATGCCATTACATCCCTTATAGTATGCAAAACAAACTTTATGTCAATCATTCTTGGAGTAGCTCATCAAAAACATGCTTATTTGGAGCAGCATAACCGTTATTTGTCTCACCCGCACCGATGAATCACCTTAAGCCTGTGAGCAGTGCCGATCAGCGCTAGTATGGATATCACATCGGCGTCGATCTACTTCTGGAAGGTTTTTTAAAAATGGAAATGAAGCTTTGTGATCTAGAAGCTTCGTGGGCGGAGAGATGGTCGTTTGTTCATGGGGATAGGGCCGAGCTTCTCCCTTTGTGCCTCTTGTTCCTACAAAAGAGGAACCACCCAAGGAGATGAGACATTTCCCCACCTTAAGTGGATCCATGTTCCCTCTCCCATCACTATAAAATGGACATCCTCACATACATTTTATAGTTAGAACAGAAATAAAAGAACATCAGAGAGAGTTGAGACCTTTGGCCTTCTCATACCAATTTGAGACGAGTGCTTTAGAGACGTGCCTAGATCCGGACTCGTTGAAGGAGAGCTTCGACATCAAGGTGTGGGTTGTAACTCCTCCTCTTATATTAATATGATACAACTGATTCTTACTTTCCACTCTTGTCCATGATTATGATTATATTTCTAGTACTCCTTGATCAATTAGATAGATTGTTTATGTAAAATGCTTGTTGTCCTTTCACGTTTTGTGTAGTTTGATCACTTGTGCAGGTAACTGAGAGCTGGTGATAGCCGGGAATTAAATAAGAAGAGAAAATGATAAAAAATACTTGGGCAAGGAGCAACATCGCAGCGTCAGATCGAGGTAGGACATCTCCATATGATCTGTGTTCATTTACAATCTAGGAAAGTAGGTGTTAGATTGTTCCCTTTGTTACTAGACCCATCCTAGGGCTAGAGGGATCGTCTCTGTCCACAGAGAGGATTTTCCTGCATAACAAATTGGAGGCTCCACTCGGGAGTCATTGCCTTTAGTCTATTTCTTCACTCTTTGATTTTTCATTTTTTCGTCGATATTTTGTCGAGTGTCCATCTCCCTTTGTTTGTGGCTTTTTTAACTACTTATAAAGTCATTTATCTCTCTGTTGAAGTGATAAGCCTGGTTCTATTTAAGAAAACCCTTTTGTTTTTTACCATTTCCCTTGACCGACGTTGTTCTTTCTCTAACAAACGCACTGATCAACGCTGAATTCTTTAACATAGTCGCGCTTTTCCTCTTCCAACACGGGGTGTAGCCTCACAGGTGCGTTGATTTATGTGTGTATGTTTTTAGGGTTTCTTTCTATTACTTGCCAGTGTGTCTTGTCCTTCTGAGTTTCTTTCTTTGTTCAAATAACTCATGTTCTTCTCTATTGAACGAAATATTTGCCTCAATTCCATATCTTTGGTCTTTTCTCTTTCGAGTCATGCATCCTTATCATCCTAGGGTTTCTAGGTGTTTTTGAGTCATCCGAATGGTTGCATTCCTTATTGATTTCCAGACTTGCTATTGAATCAAATTTTGTCGTATATTTCAGGCTTTTTGTTTGATTGAGTTTGTTTTTCAGTTGATTTTTGCAATTAGAGCTTTCAAGTGTTAACCCTGTGTACATTTGAGTCTCTTTTCTACCAACAAGCATAGATCACATTGCTTGCCTTCGACTGAAGCTTTCTCTTTGTGTGTTGATCACTGTAAAAATGAAGAGTGTCTTGTTTTGAGGAAATGAGTTTGGGTCTCTCTTTGATATTAGGATCTTTGTCTCTTGTATCATTTTGAGAGATCTCATTAGTACTCAAAGTGAGTGACTACTTTTGGATTGCATTCTACATATTTTGCATTGTGCTCATAAAAAAAAACAAAAAACTTGTTTGCTTTCATTTTGCTTTAAAAATGAGAATTTTCATTTCGATTTGCTTCTAGTGCATTAGTGAAAGTTAAGAAAGTGAAAAGAATTTTCATTTTGATTTAGATTATGCACTTGAAGAAATAGTGAAATGTTTCCATGCATTTTTTTGCTTTCTGCTTTGTTTGTGTGAACTTCTTCTTCCAAATTAGCGTAGCTTTCATCGAAATGAATGATTGATTTTTCTCATGTAGCTGCATCTTAGGAATTCAAGTGACATCGGTAGGGATTTGAAATCGAAACCTAATTCAAGATAAACCCTAAAATTTATTCAATCAATCTAAGGAGCATTTGGAACCTAACGAAACACATTTAAAGGTCTAGGCTAGAGACGTGTTTCAGTGTCGTAAAATGTAGGAGTTGTTGCTAACAGTCTGCATTACAAACCAAGGGTGATATCTCGTCCCACGTACAGAAGTGTATTGACATATGATAAGTATATTTGGGATGCTCTCATCGAACGATTACGCATCAGACAACAATACTACGGACTTAGACTCCCACATACCGTCGAGTATATTTTGGGAGACACCATTAGGCTGCAAACCCACCATAGGTAACCAAGTCTGTCGCCTTGTAAACGTGATACACCGAACAAAACATTCAGGGAGATTGGATGTCGTATGTTAAGTCCATGGTAAATTTATTTTCTAAGGTGTATATTGCAGTTCATGGATACTTGGTAAACCATCTTTCCTAGTTTACCCCTTTTTGATTTGTTTTTTGTTTAATTTCTAAAATTTATTTCCTGTGAGAACATTTCACCCGTGCTCATCTCCTTAACTGATCTTAGGTTGAGATTAATGGCAAAAGTTCCTGAGTTTACCAACCAAGGAGTCCCCTCAGATGGGAATCATATTCCTTTTCCTTCTTTTGGAAATCTTGAAGCTCCTTATATGGCAACGTTGTCCCTTCTGGGATTAACCATTGGTTTGCCAGTTTGGTTATTTTCGACCCATGTGGTTTTGAACATCCAAACTGCTTCTCAACCAAGTTCTCCTCCACCTGAACCATGTCAACCCCATGTTGATCTCAAGGTTGACCCCTTGCCTTATTCGCCCATTTCTTCACCTCATTCTTCCTCTTCACCTGGTGAAAGTCTGGATTCTAGTACCCAGGTGGCTAAGAAGAAGAAGAAGTCGAAGTAAAATAAGAAAGGGGGAAAACTAGTGACCATCGCTACTGATGCAAATAACGTGGAAAAACATCCCACTTCATCCTGCAAAGTCAAATTCCCTTGCAATCTATGTGAGGGTGACCATCTTCTTAGAAATTTCCCTGGTATTCCCAAGGTGTTAGAAGTGCCCAAATCAACCTTTATCATCAGTCTCTGGAGATCATGCTGATGATGAACCCTCAGCTAAAGATAATAAGACTCATAAGAAACAGAGTTAGATCAAATTTCCTTGTAGGTTATTTTAAGGGAACCATCCCATTCACCTCTGTCCTTATATGGGTGAAGCCTCTAAAGTGTTGGATACCCTTACGACTTCTGAATACTGTCTTCCAGTTGGTTACCAAAATTTTTCTTCGAGTTCTTTGCTAGTTGATCAAGTAATTGATCGAGATTTATCTCTGGTTAATTCCACTCTCTCTAAAAGTTAATCTCATGAGTTCATTCCCAATTAATCATTGGTCGAGGAAAAGGTCGACCTAATTCCACCTACATTTCATCAATTCTTTTCCGTAGAGAGTGGATCCCATCACACTCAGGCTCTCTTTGTTTCCTCATATTCCCCGAGGTTGGAGGGAGATCCTCCTGTTCCCACAGTCTAGGAGGGTGATCCTCCTACTCTCATTCCCACAGTCCAAGAGGGTGATCCTCCTACTCCCGTAACGCAAGGGGATAATTTTCCAATTCCAATGGCACTCCTTCCATGTAGTCTGGTCGCTTCCTTTGATTGAAATCGACTGGCAGGATATTGTCTTCCTTATTACATGCCCTTTGAGATTACGGTACAGGGCTATAATGTGGCCATACCAAGCATGATTATAGATGAAGGCACATATGTTAGTATTCTGTCCTCAACTACTCGACAAATTTTTTGTAATCTGTAACTTGTGCATGTTACTCAGAATCTGTTGGCTTTTAATAGAGGAACTAGTCAACCATTAGGGATTCTTCCAAAGTTGCCCATTACTTTGGGAGGAAATATTGTCTATATAGACGTGATGGTCATCCAAGGCCCCTTGGATTTTAAATTACTCCTGGGCCGCGACTACACTTATGTCATGGGAGTGCTTGTCTCTTCCCTCTTTCATGTGATCTGTTTTCCACATGAACATTGGATTGTGACCATTGATCAACTTTCGTTCACCGGTCATAATGTGACATCTACTATACCATCATCCCTTTATTTTCCTTATATGTCGGTGGTATCTTCCCCTCCACAGGTTAATTATGTGGCCACCTGTTCATTGCCCGCATCCAGTGATAGTGTTGTCGTGTACCGTGTACTGGGGGCATTAGATCCTAATTTCGAGAGTGTTGTTCTCCCATCCGATGGGAACCTCTTGGAAGCCATGTCCTCTTATATGTCTTGATCAGGTCTACGGAGTAGAGTTCCTTTTCATGTGTGAAGTTCCTTAAAAAATGAAACAAGCTCTACAAAGCATAGTTCATTTTCTTGTGTCAAGCTCCTTAAAAAGATGAAACAAGCTCTTCAGAGAAAATTTCTTTTCTTGTGTCAAGATCTTTAACAAATGAAACAATGTGTCATGAGGATATATCTTTTACTGTGTCAACCTCGTTAAAAAAAATGGAATAGGTTCCCTTTCGATTCGAGATTTTGATTGGATCTCTTAAAATCCCAGTCAAGTCTTTCACTTGATATCGTAACTGAACCTTCACTCCATTCACCTGTTAGTAACTAGTAGTCTACTCAGGCGAATGCACTGAAGCTTGGGGGCATGTACCTCAAATTGAGTCACCATGTTGGGGGCATGCAAACTTTTTTCAAGCATAGTTTATCTTTGTTTCAAGCTTGTGTAAAAATGAGACCATTCTCATTTTACCTCTTGTGATTGCCATTTTATCAGACTGTTTTTCCAGATGAACCTTGGTTTTCTAATTCCATCGTCACCATTTGCTTGGCTGATCATACACCTTCACTTGGTTGTTTTACTCATTCCTAAGTAACCGCTACAATGAGTGGTCTTGTTATCCAACTTGTTGACCTTTACTTGTTATGAGCAGTTCCACCATAATCGGAACCAGTTGCTATCCTTTATACCACTCATTCCTCCAAGTGGAGTCATATTTAAGCTCTTTTATGACTCTCGAAAAATGAAAAGATAGCCGAGTATTTGTCGTTTTGAACTCATTAAAGTAAACAAAATGTCGTTTACCAAGTATACGTTTACCCCTTTTTCGGGCTGGGATAAACTATTTACGAAAAATGAATACCTTAGTCAATCATGACTAAGAGGTTCTCTTGAACTTTGTTTTCTACCTTTTCAGATTCGAGGGACTATTTATGAAAAGGGCCATCTAGAGTTTTCTTTTCAGCTTCTTTTCAAACTCTCTAAACATGAAAAGGCGCCAAGTTTCACCTTTGTCGGACTCATTAAAATTTAACGACATTGGAATCATCACCATGACGCTACTGAGTTCCTCCTTCCTAGGGCTCGTAAAATGTACTACGATGGATTTGTCCGAAGGAAAAATTTATATGACAAGCATATGCTATCCCCTTCAAGCTTGTTTTCAAAAATAATTGGGGTACTCGCTGGAAATGGTGGGGGGAAAATGGAAGTAATTATCAGTTGCGTCGATAGTATGTCGCTCTTGAACATGACACTTGTTTGTAGTTCGTTTCGGGTTGGGGACATCCTACGTTCGTCACGTTGCCTTCGTGGGTTTGGGAAATCTGTGTGTCTCTCATTCAATTAACAATTTTATCAACCTGACCTCTGATTCCATTTGAGTCAAATACTGCCAAATTCCAGAGTTGTGTCATCGATATGTTCAAGAGAAGTTCCTTCTGCAGTTTTTTGCAACTCCTAATTCTCGTTCAGTCTTGACTCACAACCATCTTGTTCCTCTGTCTCGTGTCGATGATGTGGGATACATCATGGCCCTCTTTCGACCAATCGCTTCCTGTCAACTTCAACTCATTATCCAGGAAGTTGATCTAGAGATTCCTTTCTAGTACCTTAGAGCTTGCATGCCCTAATGGTAGGTTGTTCACATTCGACGACAGGTTTGCATCATTGGCCTTCGATTGGATTATTTCACGAGTGTTCGAATTCAGTTCCTTATTCATATCTCACAGATTGTACTGCTGGTACCTTGAGGGCTATTGTCATTATCGGTGGTCTCTCTCGCGCCTGTTAACAATTTACATCATTGACTGATAATCAGGGGATTTTCTTGCATGTTTGACTTCGACTCACTCATTCACATGCCTGAATTTGTACTTGATTGGGTCGTAACAGAGTGAAAGACCCTGGCTTTTGTCTAATAATGTCCAGGTTGCAAGGCGATATGTATTTTTCATGATTGTACACATGACTCTTCTATCTAGATGGATGCGACCATACCTGAGTCCATATTTGTGATCTTATTTATTATTGGATGGTTGTATCCATACTGCGGGTCCTATTACATGATCTTTTTACCGATGGATGCGTTCATACCTTATGTCATGTGTTTATCTCAAAGGTTTCAGTTACGTATATATGTGCTTGATTTGGCAGGTTTTCCGATGACGACGTCTTGGTCCTGGCATGTACTCATAAAGCATTTCATCCCTAACTCTCGTTTGGTTTTCATGCTTTAGGGGGAATCTTTTACACAACTTTTTGTTACTGTCCCTGTACTCCCTGTTCCCAAATCCTGGAGGACCTTAACAGTGATCCTTGTGTCTCTTTTCCATCATGAAAATATGCCATTACATCCCTTATAGTATGCATAACAAACTCCCCGTTAATCATTCCTGGAGTAACTCCTTAAAAACATGCTTATTTGGAGCAACGCGGCCCTTATTTGTCTCACCCACGTCAATGACTCATCTTAAGCCTGTGAGTAGCTTCGATCCACTTCCAGAAGATTTTTTAAAAATGGAAACGAAGCTTCATGATCTAGAAGCTTTGTGGGCAGAGAGCTGGTTGTTTGTTCATGGGGATAGGGCCAAGATTCTCCCTTTGGGCCTCTTGTTCCTATAAAAGAGGAACCACCCGAGGAGATGAGCCATTTCCCCACCTTAAGTGGATCCATGTTCACTCTCCCATCACTATAAAATGGACATCCTCCCATACCTCTGCTAGTTAGAACAGAGATAGAAGAACAACAAAGAGAGAATTGTTGCTATAGGCATTGAAGGAGAGTTGAGACCTTTCGCCTTCTCGTACTGAGTTGAAACGAGTGCTTTAGAGACATGCTTGGATCTGGACCCGTTGAAGGAGAGCTTCGACATCAAGGCACAGGTTGTAACTCCTCCTTTTATATTAATATGATACAACTGATTCTTACTTTCCACTCTTGTCCATGATTAGTGATTAGATTTCTAGTACTCCTTGATCAACTAGATAGATTGTTTATGTAAAATGCGTGTTGTCCTTTCACGTTTTGTGTTGTTTGATCACTCGTGCAGGTAACTGAGCGCTGGAAACAACCTGGATTTAACTGAGAAGAGAAAAGGATAAAAAATACTTGGGCAAGGAGCATCATCGCAACGTCAGATCGAGGTAGGACATATCCATACGATCTGTGTTCATTTACAATCTAGGAAATTAGGTGTTAGATTGTTCCCTTTGTTATTGGACCCATCCTAGGGCTAGAGTGATCATCTTTGTCCGCAGATAGATTTTCTTGCATAACAACAAGGTCTTGTTTAATTGTAAGATTCCATGATACAATAAAAGCTATAAAAAAAATGTAGATTATTTTGTTAACAAGGTCTTGTTGGATTGTAAGAGGGTTGCAATATCATCGAACTCAAATCCCTTGAGACATGTTTTTCTCCCCGTGGGTTGTTCCAAACTTGCAAGTAGACCACTTTGAGTGGTTAGAATTATGTGCGACTTAAATCTACATAAAAGTGGCATAATAAATATACCCACTTATAGATTCTTATGAATTAATGAGATATTGTAAGACAACTACAATGTGCTATCAATTATCTCAAATTAGAAAATGGTTCATTCTCTACGCAAAGACAATTATAATCATTTTGTTAAGAAAAACTTTGCAAATTATGATATTCACAACAATAATTATTATCATTATCTAATTTTAAGGTCACGACCAAGCCATACACCAAATTGG
Organism: Pinus albicaulis; assembly: GCA_034641835.2. Taxonomy (NCBI): domain Eukaryota; kingdom Viridiplantae; phylum Streptophyta; class Pinopsida; order Pinales; family Pinaceae; genus Pinus; species Pinus albicaulis. The sequence goes on from CM076570.1 coordinate 1,059,283,897, forward strand.
TGTATGAGACCCCTTTGTTTGTGGGACAAGGGACCCACTTCACGTAGCGATTTGAGTGCTAAGTCTATGAAAGCATACATGTTGCTAAGTCTATGAAAGCATACATGCTCTACCCCCTCTGGTTTTGAATATGTGACCTCTTAGGAGGAAACACATGCTCTTAATAAGAAAGACTCGAAACTCCATAATTTTTATGTATACAAATAAGTCTAATACAATGATATAATTTTATGTCTAAAAAAAAAACACACACATTTTTTAAAATAAAAATTTATATTAAATATTTCTAAAGACAAGCCACGGAACACTTTTTGAAGGGTTATCACACTCATATTTGTGCTACAATTAATTACTCAGGAAGAGTCTACTCCTTGAGCCGAGATTATAACAGGCCATATACTCACCGTTATTATATTAAAAATTTCTAAACACAGGTCATAAATAACACTTTTTCAAAATATATATATATATATATATATATTTTTAATTTATTTGTTTTTTTTTAATTTTTTTTTAAATTTTTTATATAAAATAGCATAAGATATCAACACTACACATTTTGATTATTCACAAACATGCATTTCCTTGATAAGGAGGGAAAAACCGACACCCATATTTGTGTTACAATTAATTATTCATTATTAATTAAAAAAACTGACCTTTATTAACACCCATAAAAAAATGAAAGATACTACCAAACTTAAAAAAAAAAAAACAAAACAAAACACCCGGCGACTATTTAAACTGTATTTTTAATATTTTTTGTTTACACACCCATACATTCAGACCCCAAGCAAGCAAACAAACTTCCTTTACTATTCAAGCAACATTATATAAATAGAAATATGATTGCCCATTACTCAAAAAATTCATTGCGAACACAGACACGTCACGAACATTTCACTCTGCGAAGCATGAACCCCCAGATTGTCCATTTCAAATGAGTTTTGTGCTGGATCGATCAAAATCCATCGACTTCACTTGTGCACGAAAACTCGTGCCATCATTTCGCAATCCGCAGCTTATAACTCGCCTCTCCCATCCTTGGACTTCATCAGATTTGTTTATTATGTTTCAGTAAGCCCAACGGCTTATAAAACTCTAATGTCCATTACAATACTGCATACATATCACAGGCAGATTCCATACTATTCATATCCTTTATATGAACTGTTTATGTTATTTGAGTGATGTCTGCAGTAAACACAGCAGCCAAGGTAGCCCCATGGCTAGGCTTTGCAGCTGCTGTTTGGATCCAGGTAGCCTCTGGCAATGCATACAACTTTCCCCTCTATTCAGACAGGATGAAGGGGATTTTAAATTACAGCCAAGCGCAGTTGAACAACTTGGGAGTGGCTAACGATATTGGAGAGAATGTGGGTCTTCTGGCGGGGTTCATATGCAACAAGATACCGCCATGGGCAATTCTAATTATTGGTTCTCTTGCTAGTTTCTTCGGGTATGGCCTCATCTGGCTCGTCTTGAGCGAGAGAATCAGTGCTCTGCCATATTGGGCGGTAAGTTTATTTAGTTATCAATGCAGTAAATCTTATTCGTTGGAATGATATGATGCTTTTGTTTGTTTTTTTACACTGGATGATACTATTTATTTATTTGCACCGGGAGAAGCATGTGAGATTCTAACGCCGGGGTGGATGTGTGTGTTAATGGTGCGTTGGGATTATTGACTATGGCAACTAGCACAAATCCATCTAAACCTGCTCCTGATATGCACCTCAAGGTTTCAAATTTTCAGGTTGCTGATATTTGACATCTGTGTGAATTTGAGATGTGCAATATGGAGTTTCGTAACCTTGAAGTGCATGTCATTTCATCAAGAAGAACGAGGTGCATTTTACAGCCTGGGAAGTGAGTGTTATCCATCAATTCTTGTGCATTGAATCCAGATGGTGCCCATCTAAACTTGGGTATAATGTGCATCGCAAGCTTGGGAAGTTTCATGTTGCAAATCGTTGTCATTTTTTGAAAGATATGTGAGGTGCATATCAGAGCCGGGTTAACTGTTTAGTCGGGTTTGTGCTAGTTGTAATAATTTGCTTTCTGCCATGATTGGTTTGGTTGGAGATATCTTAGGTTTTCCACAAAGACAATGCTATGTCTTCATTAATTTTCATTCCAAAAAGAGGAAAGTGCGCCCTGGGCTTATTACGGCGGACAATGGGAAATGTTTTCTCTGTGTCTTGTATATGATGCTAGAGGGAATAATATGTTTGGTTCTACATATTAGCTACATCTGGTTCCTTTTTTTTTATAATGCTTTCCTTCTGGGCCTTTATTCCACCTCCCTGTCTCTGGGTCTGGTGCTTCTAGCTGTTTTTTGGGGAAAATTGCATCTTATATAGCATTAACGAAGATAAAATGTGCACCCAGAATTATACATCATGAAACCAAAGTGTTACCAGATGGGTTACTCCTCGCTACATAGACAGGGAGAGCTAGTTTGACAGCTATGGCTCAGTTCTTAAAAGAGCTTGTTTAGAGACGCTATGCCGCAGATGATAGAGCTACAGTTGTTTTGTGTTTTTGTTGCCATTTCAGGTGCAAGTTCTGTACGCTGTTTCAGTAATTATTGGGTGTAAAATTAAGTTGTTTCATGATACATTGACATCTGAAATATTAGGTGACTGAAGTTTAATGAACTAGTTCATTTTTATTGTTTTGATCTTTTGTAGTATGGGCTAGTACTAGGTAGAAATAAGGCATATCCACCTTTGGGACTGTTATCACCCGACGTTGTCGCTTGGAAGAATTCCTGAGAGAGGTTGAATAACCACTTAGTAAAAGAGTATCACTGTCACCTAGTGCTTTTCTCCTAAGGAGACATCCTTGGAAAAACACAGAGTTCAAAATTCCGATGAAAAGAAGTAATCAGAAACGATTTAGTGGGTGATGGAGAAACACAAAAAAATAGAAAGTTAGCGATGTAATCAAAGATACGGAGCCCTAAAATGCTGGTTTCATAAGCAAGAAGAGATGCTGATCCATAATTCTTAACAATGAAACAACCTTAACTAGATGAACTTGCTTAAACAATTCAAGTTATATCTGCCCCAAGAAACCAGAGGGTATGTAGGTAGAAATCACTACTCAAGATATTTTTATTTCATGAAATTAACACGCTGCTGCTATAGACAGATTATGCGACTAGAAGAGGTGGAAAAGAACTTAAAAGCTAAAGAAGAATGAACTAAGGCACTGATGGTTTTTCTTTTTCTTGCTTCTTGTTTTATCACCGATATCTGATTTATTTCACATAAAATCCTAGATTGATATTTGTTTCCATGCAACGCTAGCTTATTAAACCTTAAAACCCTCCTAAGATCATTGTGAGAAAAACAAACAACTCTGGGTTGTCTGATCTTCACCCAACATAAGATAATGGTCCAAGAGAAAAGTGCCTCAGGCTGAGATAGAAACTCTTTAAATCAGACACAATGTCTTTCTCAAAATAATGCCTAGTGTTTCCCAAGTTTTATCTCTCAGGAAAGCAATCCAATATATTTAAAGAAAATCCTGAAATCAGGAAGTGATATAAGAAAAGCATTCCACATGCTATCAATAGATCTCTAGGAAAAGTGTTCTGCGTGGTCTAAAAACAATAGAAATAAAAGCATAACAAGTCTTTGTAAGGTTGCCCAAGCGTAGCCAAATTTCAAATCAGCAAGTCTCCTGATGATGGAACAATCTCCAGAATAGATGCTTTAAGACAAGCATGAAAGGATCTCCAAGGAGATTGCTTGCCGAGTTGGAGAAACTCCTTCAAAACTAGCAAAACCCCTTGAGAAATATGCAAGTAAAATCCTTGAAAGAAGTTGCTGATCTCCTTAGCTAAATAGCACATAATCCATCCCAGAAGGTCTGCATGGGTGCTCAAATCAGGTTATTCTCAGTCCTTCAAAATCAGCTTACTATACTCCAAGGAAGGCTCTTAAGGTTAGTCTCAAGCCGTAAGAAAGAAAGTCTCCAAATCTATTATTGGAATCTCCTCAAGAAGGGCACCTAGAGTGTGTCAAAAATAACCCATCAAAGTCAAGAATATTCCGACCAAAGCATAGCACTTGGGTTCAAACATAGCAGGGATAAATCACAATAAAATTTCCTAGAATGCCTCCTCTTGACCAATAATAGCAAGAATCTCAATGTAAAAGGTGCTCAAGCATGGTGAGGAATCAGGGTAATGGGCATAAATCACCAAAAAGAGCACTCGTAAGGCAGCAACATACCACATTCCAAAGTCAGCACATATTAATCCAGAAGAAGCACCTGTTCAACTTTAAGCATTCTTCATCATTATGAGCATTCCTCCAGTCCCCACATTCCTATTTCATGAAGTTTCAAGTTTCAGATATTTCTGTTTGTCATTTCAACACCATGTCTAGAAAAGGAAGGATTTTCAGTGTTCAATGTTGATTCATGAATGTCAATTGATGAATGGTGGACATGGGGGATGCTTTGAGTATAAATATTAAAAACTAATGATTCTGGAACCTGAATAATTTCTTATACATTTATCTGTTCTATTTTTTTCCATTATGTTATTTGTATGTATAAAATTTGACAAGTGTAACCTTCATGCACACTTGTCCCCTGTGTTGAAAAGATACCCGTACCCATAACCTGGCAACATAGGTACCAGCTGAGAATCATCTCGAAGAACAGGGTTTGCTCTGCTTCAAAATTCCTTCAATCTGCAGTTATTTGCTCTGCAAGAAACCTATAGAACAAGCTAAAACTATTCTTCAAATCTCCACCATAATCTCTTTAAAGAGCCCAGGAAGAGTCATCATCAGCTGCTTTTTTAAGATTTAGGTTACTTGCTGATCAAGCAATCACACAATGAAGACTAAAATCACCCAGAATAGCACCTTCCTGACTTGCACAGTGAAGGAACTCCTAAAAATCACTTTTCTTGTATGCCACGCAAACCTCGAACCTCATGCTAAGGGAAATTTACTGGTGCTGCAGACTTAGTTGTTAACAGGGACACTAACTTGGGTCATCAATCTATGTTGATCTATGGTTTAAAACATGTCAGGAATCATGTTTGGCTCAGTGTCAGCTGCCTCACTGACATTTGGGTTGTGAGTTGGATAATTGAATTAATTAATTAATAGGACGATAGTTTGATTAAGAGTGTACTCCAATCATCTTTTATCTCTTATTTTAAATATAAGAGGTGAAAGATGTAAATCAAGTTACAACCTCTAGTATCAGGATAAGGAAAAAAGTCTAGTGATCAGTTAATCTACATTGCAAGGGCTCATTTGTTGTCTGTAGCTATATTCTAAATACCTGCTAAATGTAATTGATCTAAGAGATGGATTGCCATCTGCATTGTTGAATTGGGAACTACTTTGAGGTTTTTTTCTTGTTTAATACATTTTATCCTAGATCAACTGTCTATTCCTTCCAAGATTGGATATTTCTCAAGCTTTAACCGTGATAATCTATAAATAAATGAGAATGTCTCACACCATAAAAACTTCCACCTTTTAGGAAATATTTTTAAAATGCCCTTCTTAGTATTTATACTAAATGAGCATAGTTTTATCTTAACCCTGGCACAAGTAAGCAGTGAGAGGGATTAAAAAACCAGATGCAAACTTCTTGTTGCTTTGAAAATCCCAAGATTAAGATGGGTCTATGCTATTTTATTTCTTTTAATTTGTCGCGTTTTTTTGGCATTAGGCATTGGACGTCAATTTTTTCCCATGTTATTTATTGGTATAACACACATACATATACACATAAAGATCTCCAATACCATGGGCTATAAAAGTACCTCCCTTTAAAGATACATTTTTAAGATGACAAAGTACTCTTTTGCCAAGGTAAGGGGATACAATTTTAAAATCTGTCAGTATGGACTTTGGTAAGGGGATACAATTTTAAAATCTGTGTGCGGGGATGAGCCCATCATATTTAAAAAATGTTGTTGAGCCTAAGTGAAATATGGGGACAGTTTGTGAAGTCTAAGCATGTGTTTTCACAGCACCATTGATTTTCGAATTAGAATCTATGAGAATATAATTCCATATTTCATTTGCACTAATGCATTTTGAAATCAGATATTCAATTACATTTTCTTGTTTTTCAGAACTTAAACACATACATGTAACAATCAACCACATTTTTCAAAAGCATAGTATAGAGGATGGATACTATTTCCTTGGCAAGAAAAAGGAAGTTTTTATATTAACTGGGCCCAGATTGGGTACACAGATAATCTGAGTGAAAGTTTACTGATGATTTTTGGACCATATTTCCCCAACAGCCACTCCAAACCTTCCGATATAAACCATATAGTTAACACAAACTAGAGTGTAGATAGAATAGTTTTTCCTCAGAAAAAGAGTTGTAAATTCTAACAATAAAACAAGAGAGATTTACATTCTTCTTATACACATATGCATTCTGTACTATCCGATGGATAGATCCTCAAGATATGTAACTGCCTCAAAGACCATAAATGATCTCTACTCCAGCAACTTATCAAGACAAAAAAGAAAACCATCTAGGCATGTCGAGTCTTTATGGCTCAGTTCTCTGCTTTTACGTTTTTAAAATATCAGAATCATAACTAACAAACACAGTTGTAATCCCAGCAGTGCATGTTGACATTTAAAAAATGATTTGAAGGATTCCTGAACAGAGACATCTCTAGATTGCAGCAATGCCCATTGCTCAGTTTCCATCTGGTATCCTTTGGATAAGGAGTCAACCTCCATGTTCAGTTCTCTGAATACATGGATGAATGAAATGGTTTTATGAACCAATTTCATTTTTTGATCTCCTTGAGCAGCGAATTTGAGAACAAGAGAACAAGTTTTACTGCCGATATTTTCTACACATCCAATATATGACAACAAGGGAATCGCCAAAATGCTGCAACTTTTGAATCATTTTCTCTGAAGACAAGGATATCAACAATTTCAGGGCTAGAAGCTCGGGAAGTATATGGAATAGTTATCTAGGGTTTTATTTACTTCTCTTATACTGTCCAAAGAAGATTCCAGACCATTGAAAATAACATTCTCCATATACAAGGAATTTCATTATATAGACATTTGTTGACATTTGTTAACATTAGCCCTTTGTTTGTTTAAGAAATGGAATGCTACTAGTCGACATTTGTTAACATTAGCCCTTTGTTTGTTGTAAAGTAGAAATGGAATGCTACTACTTGTCGACATTTGTTAACATTAGCCCTTTGTTTGTTGTCCTTACAGATGTGGCTCGCATTATGCATTGGTGCAAATAGTGCAACATGGTTCAATACAGCTGTCCTTGTCACCAATATGCGAAATTTCCCACAAAGCAGAGGCACAGTTGCAGGCATCCTAAAGGGCTTTGTTGGACTTAGTGCTGCAGTTTATACGGAAGTTTTCACTGGGCTTCTTAGACAGAACTCCATAAATCTGTTGTTTTTCCTGGCAGTGGGTCCTCTAGTAGTCTGCTTAATTGTGATGTATTTTATTAGGCCTTGCACACCTGTTTCTGGAGAAGATAGAGAAGAGCAAGGGAATTTTGTTTTCATCCAAGCAATTAGCATTATTTTAGCTCTGTATCTTCTTTCAATTTCTATAGCAAATGACCTTTTTTCTTTAGAAAGCCATCCTATCTCCAAGATATTTATAGTGGTAATGCTTCTGTTTCTCTTGTCACCAACTTTGATTCCTCTGAAATTGGCATTACGTGCAATCAAGGAAGACCGTGTAGATGTGCAGAACTCTCTTCACTCGCAGATGGACCCTTGTAGAGAACCACTTCTTGGTATAGAAGAAAAGGGCCTTGACATGAAGCCTGGTGTAGATAAGAACACTGCTGAATCTCTATATTTTAATAACCCTGTGTTGGGCATGTCAAAGGACAATATCAATGAACCTCAGACACAAGTAGAGGGCTTGCCCCCCATTCATGACTTCGAGGACATGAACCTAGATATTCTATTAGCTGAAGGAGAAGGAGCTGTCAGGAAAAAGAGAAGACCAAGACGAGGAGAAGATTTCAATTTTCGCCAAGCTTTGGTGAAAGCTGACTTTTGGCTGCTTTTTGTAGTTTTCTTCTGTGGGGTTGGTTCTGGGGTTACGGTTCTCAATAATTTGGCACAAATAGGACTGGCTGAAGGCTATCAAAATATCACGATCCTATTAACAATAATTGGTGTTTGCAACTTCGTTGGGCGTCTTGGCGGTGGGGTTATCTCAGAATATTATGTCAGGTTTGTTGTTTTGGGATTCTCATTTTGTTTTGTTCATGAACATCGGTTAATCAGTGATTGGTATGCTAGTTTTCTGGTAAGTAAAATAGAGTTATTTCATGTGATCAGTTTTACTTATTAAAACAGTGGATGCTAAACATGCAGGCAAAAGGCTATTCCCCGGACAGTTTGGATGACAGCTTCACAGGCTCTTATGATAGGGGCTTTTCTATTCTTTGCCTCAGATCTTCCAGGATCTGTTTATATATCTTCTTCCGTACTAGGAATTTGTTATGGAGTTCAGTTCTCTGTAATGGTGCCTACGGCTTCTGAGCTCTTTGGATTGAAGCACTTCGGCAAGATTTACAATTTCCTCACAATAGGGAATCCACTAGGAGCTTTCTTCTTTTCTGGTCTCCTTGCTGGATACATATATGATAAAGAAGCTCAAAGGCAGTCTGGCTATTCCTCTCCACGAAGCATCGGTGCTGCTAATGTTAACTGTTTAGGGCCTAACTGCTTCAGGTTTACCTTTCTTGCCATGGCAGGTGTGTGTGCTTTTGGGGTTCTGGTGAGCATTATTCTTACAATCCGGATAAGACCAGTTTACGAGGCACTGTATAGCAGGGGTTCCTTCTGCATTCCGAAAACAACAGATACAAAAGAATCAACCTTGGAGAAAGGATCAAAAGTCTGAAGTTCATTGTACATTGGTAGACTTTTTAAGGGTCATCTAATGACAGTTATGGTATCAAGCAGATATTTATTGAGATGAGGTTATTATGTCTGCTTAGCTTGCTGTTTAAAGTATAATTTTTTCAAAAACCCTATTGATGTTATTCTTGTTGTTCTGTATTTCAATATACCAGTCATGGTAAATATATTATTGGGTGGGTTGGAGAGTGAGGGTTGTATAGTTATCAATATATTATGCTCGGAACAAGGGCTTTTTATCTGCCCAAGGGATTCAATATTTTGAATGTGAATTTTTTCACAATTACAATTTCCAGTTTCTGCTCGTTAAACTACGGGCTCCTCCTGTTTATTTTGATGGTACAGTTTCAAGTCAAAGAATTGAGTTTCACCCGTTCACTTGATCTCTATGCATTGATTCTTGAATTTCGGCAGTTCAAAGCATAACCAGTTGTTATTCAAGTTCTATAAGTTGCCCTCCTAATAACGCCACTTAGAGAGAGAGATCACGATCATTCTGGGCTTAAAAAACAAAAGCATTGATAGGTTCTTCATTGTTCGAATTTTATATGATTAGTTTATATTTATATTTATTTATTTCATTTTTTTCCATAATTTCAATACTATTAATTTATACTTCATAAGTTATATTATTAATCTTCCAAGCTTCTTTAATACCTACTTTCATTATTCACTCTCCAACCAACGATCAACATCAATGCACTTGGGTATTTGTAGTGCTTTGTAGTCTATTAATCCATTTCTTCCAAGTCTATGATACATGATGTCGTAGTCTGTTAAACCATTTCTTTTCGAAGTCTTTGATACATGATACAAATTGGTGTACATATTTGTTTATATGCATTATAAGAAATTCATGGTAAATAATTTTTTTGGGTGTCAAGTTCAACTTTTCATCCTCTAGGAGAGGCAATACAAGTGAGTTTGTTATGTTATTGGTCTGCCTGCAGAGAAACCAACCCAGTAGCACAAATTAAACAACTTAAGGTTACAAATACCCGAGAAACCAACCAAGTAGCACAGATTAAACAACTTAAGGTTATAGAGACTATACTTGATCAGTTCAACTGATAGAAATAAAACACTGCCCAAGCCCTAGTGTGTCAAACTATTGCGAATACAAGTGCTTTGATCTACAGATCCACACTTAAAAAGAAACTATTGATATAGCTAAAACAGGAACTAGCATAGCATAATGACCTAGATGCTTTGGGCCATATATAATGAGCCACCCAAAGAAGCGGTGCTAACTGATCACAGACATCCTCAACGAACCGCCAACTACGTTCACAGACCACTTACAACGATGCGCCATGAACAACGAAAAACCATAACCAGCAACGAGTCACGGGCTCCGGCTTGTAAGCTGCAAATTTGTTTAGACCTGAAGACTCAAACCCACTTTCCGTAGTCTGAGATTTCCTCCATTGCCTTATGCTACTAATTAATGTGATATTCCTCGCCTGCTGGGAGCTAGCCAATTAAGGGGAACATGCCACCGGAAGAGCATAAGTAAGTTTAACCTTGCAGATGAGCCTTTATGAATTGCAAGCCATGGATTGATAATTCCAAAATAGCCCTTCCAATTATGTATTCGATGCCAAAACATGAGTGGAGAAGCCATTTCTTTTCCACGGGAGAGCGGAAGCAATTTGGAAAGGAGTAGTCTACCGGGGCCGCGTTTTGGCCCGGAAAACTTGTCCGTCGGAAAACTTCGCTGCCCATCCGCCAAGACCTGACATAGCACTAGCAATACGGATGAGGAAGAATTGACGAATTCTTTATGGATGGGCATAACAATACGGACGAGGAAGAATTTGATTGCCATCGCCGCCACTATGATGTCGTGAACGCTGGGTATACAATACGGTATATACAAAATACGACATTTAATGGGACGCACATTTGAATTTGAATTTGAAACCCGCGCAATTTTTGGTATGAATTTGAAACCCGCCCAAACGAAATTTCAATTTGAAACCCGCCCAAACCGCTCAGCCCGATGTTTGCTAAGGCGATGCCTAGATCAGGACGCAATGAAAGGAAATGCGGCGAAGCAGAGAACGAGAGAGATGGAAGTTGTTCCATCGCTATACACAAATTTCTTTTCGACAAAACCGCCGGCTTTGAGAGAAGCATACGAGAAGCCTGTGGTGACACCACCGATACTAGCAAAGCTTCAGATTGTAAGCGGCATATTTATATTTAGTTTAACCAAGTTATTTTCTTTTAACCCTGTAGAGTTAGTGTTAAAGATTCGTGCAAATGCAGAGTCGATATACCTATTCATTTTTTTTTTTCAGAAGAAAAAAAACGCTGCATATATTAATATATATCAGTTCATGATCTATACATTCTCAAATAGAAACTAGTTCTATGAGTAAACTTCATTGCATCGTCAGCCTGTAAACTGCTGATTGGTGAATAAGCAGTCGGAAAACTGACTGGCACATCATTCAGGGGGATATTATCAACCCCTTGCGGCATATTCATTACAAATCTACTAAGATCATATGCAAAAAAGGCAAAGGCTTTTAATCATCATGATCCTCTGATATCCTAACATGCCTTAACCGATTACCTATGTTTTAAAACATTCCTATTGGACAGTGTTAAACATAAATGCAGAAATGTAAAAAAGAAAGATTTTGAAGATACGGGACTAGACTGGTATTTGTATACAAACAGTCCCGTTTATAATTATATCCGGCTCGCTTGAGATGAATCAGCCTCGCTTGTTAATAATCACTGGCTCGCTTGAAATCCTTTGCACTCATATGCACGTACAGTCCTGTTCCTTTTCAAAGAGGTCTTTGCTCCAAATATATAATGCATCAGAGTAGAAAAGACAGTATACCCGAAACCCCTTGTGTATATTGGAGATGTTGTCTTGTATGTTTTGCTGAAGGGAAAGATACACTGCCTGGCTTGAGTAATTTCTGAGCTGCTTACTGGTAGTATTTCTTGCACGAGACAGCTGTAGCCACTGTGTATATATTGTGGAGACCTGTGGGTTGACCTGTCCTCTGTACTAAGTAGTTCTAAAAATTTCAGGCTCGCTTGTAGCAGGGTGTGTTGGGAGAATATGACAGTTGAAACCAATCTACCAAGTGATCCTTCTCTTACCTCTGCTTCTTCAAAACTGGTTGAAACAGATAATACTATAGCTATATATCTATGATCCCAAAAAGAAATCCTAAAAAAACATAAAAAACAGCATTCCGAATACAAAAAAGATCAGTTCCAGCCAATTCAGGGTATGGGAATTTTTAGTTCCTGTATCACCCTTCCATCCCTATACCGAGAGAACTGTATGACCCCATATTCTGCCTGGAGCCCTCTCTTAGATAATCCGTCTGCTCGTGTGTTGTTCTCTCTGTATATATGATTGATCTTAGGGCTTTGCATCCTTTTCCATAAACTTTGTGTGCGATCCAGCCATCCACGAAGATGTGGAGATAGAAGATGAAAACTATTGGAAACCCATCCTATAACGAGCTTTGAGTCCCCGTATATGTGAAAATCCTGTAGGGATAGGTCCGAGGCTACCCATAGACCCCCCCATAGTGCCATTAACTCTGCTTTATTGTTTGAACCGGGCCCTCCATTCCAATAAAAGTGGATGCGTTCATTTGCGGATAGTTTAATCCATACCCCGCACCCAGTAGAGTTATCCACAGATGCCCCATCAAAAAAGATTGACGGAATGGAAATGACATGAGGTCTGAGACGAATAGAACAGTCAGTCTCCATCTCCATCTTCTGAGGTCGTTCATCTATCCATCTTTTAATGTTAGTGTATATCTTGTCTAGTCTGAAAGGAACCCCTTCAAAAATCAATCGGTTCCTAGCCTGATTACCCCATAATAATTTGAATTCAGCTTAATAAGAAAGAAAGGGAGAACATAATAATTTGAATTCAGCTTACCCCATTCTATGGCCGCCGATATAAAGTCGTGGGGAATCCATTGGGGTTCCAAATGAAAATCACTGAAAAAACGCCACAGTCTTCTAGTGACAGGGCATAAGAAGAACAGATGAATGATATTTTCCTTCTCACTGCAACATAAAGCACATCTACCAGGGCCCTGGTGGCCTCTCTTAATCAAGTTCTCCCAGGTGAGGACTTTACCCATCCATACGAGCCATCCAAATATGGTGATTTTAGTGGGGATTTTCCACCCCCAGAATGGTTGGAAATCCGTTGGAATTGCGTCAGCTTGTCTGCCTATGATGTCTCTATACACCTCTTTTACAATGATCGAATTATTTTTCATAGGGCCGTTCCATACTATACTATCTCCACCTATAGCATAGCATAGACCTGCACCTCTGAGCACATCCCGGACAGATTCCCATTCTTCTGCCGCCGCTCCATGTAAACCTATTTGACCAGCAGTTTTAAATATGGGGGCCGAGAAATACCATTCCTGGATTACCTGTGCTAAAAAGTGAATTCCTTTGTGTGCCAGTGAATGGATCAATTGTATCGATGGCCCCTGTCCACAATGAATATTTATCAAGCCCCGACAGCCCACTGGAATGCTGTTCCCATCTCTGAAGTGCCATACCAGTCGCTGTTCAATCTGCGGCATAATTCTCTTGAAGCTTGCCCATATAACAGATAATTTATTGGGGAGCTGGATCGCGTGACAACTGAGTTTGTATAGAATGTCTCCATGAACATATTTAGCCCTTATGATCGCCGACCATATGTTATCTCCCGTGATGGCTCTCCAAAACGTTTTCATGAGAAGGGCCATATTAAACACCCGGGCGTTCAGGATGCCCCACCCATTCAAATCTTTTGGACGACAGAGGGTCTGAAGACTGCAAAGATGAAATTTCTTCTCCATTTTGACACCTCCCCACAGAAATTTAGAGATGATTTGGTTGATTATCTTAATGATGGCCTCTGGAAAATATAAGAGGTGTCCCCAGTATACAACCATCTGAGACAGAACTGCTTGGATCATTATGAGTCTCCCCCCCATAGTGAGCCATCTGTGTGTCCATCTCTCAATGCGGGATCTGATGTTGTCCACCAGCCAGTACCAGTCTCTGTTCCTGTAACCACATGGCTTGAGGGAATATCCCAGATATTTGAAACCTGCAGCTGCCTGTCTATATTCCACCCCTAGGAACTCTGCTATAAACTGAATCTCCATCAAGTCACCATGATCATATATGAGAAAAGACTTACCCTTATTAATGTGTAGTCCAGTAGCAGATTCAAAACGTGTGAAGATGATGTGAAAATAGAACCAATAATTCCTAATGAGGTACCCAAAAATCAGTAAATCATCAACAAAAAGGGAGTGTGTAGTTGATACCGTGCGAGAGAAAACAAATCCCTTTAGGATTCCCCTCTGTACTGCCCTGTGGATAATCTTGCTGAAACCATCCATAACCAGGATGAAGATCAACAGCGATAAGGCACATCCCAGGGCCTGTTGAAGACCTCGTCCAGCTTCAAAGAATTTAGTGGGCGAGCCATTTACTATTATTGCGAACCGAACAGAAGTGATACAGGACATGATCCAACGAATAATCTTGATAGGCAGTCCTATTTTGAGCAGAATTATTCTAATGAAAGACCAGTCCACCGAGTCATATGCCTTGTGAAGATCCACTTTCATCATCAGCGCCTCCTTCTTCACCGAGTGCATAGAGTGGAGCACCTCCTGTGCTATTGCAATGGCATCGTGTATAGAACGTCCTTCTAGAAATCCATATTGCTCCGGAGAGATATTCCTAGACAGGCAACCCTTCATCCAATTAGCAATAATCTTAGATGTCACCTTGTAGATCAGGTTGCATAGTGAAATGGGTCTGAAATCTGAGAAATTTTTTGGATCTGAAATTTTAGGAATGAGAGCTATGAAAGTGGAATTGAGATTTGGAGGGATGTGGCCCTGAGTTCTGAAGCCCTCCGCGAGGTCAGTAAGGTCATTGCCCAATAGATAAAAAAAGTGGATGAAAAATTCAGCCGGCCACCCGTCCGGACCAGGGCACTTGTCATGTGGAATGGATTTAAGCACCTCAAGCACCTCCTCTCTGTCGATACTCTTTTCCATCCCTGCAATGTCTTCTTCTTCAAAGAACCACTCCACATGTTCCAAAACCCATGCTTGGTTATGTGCATCGATGGATGGGTCTTTTTTATAGAATTCAGAAAAATAGGAGAAGGCCTCTTGCTGTATCTCCTCTGTAGATAGGGCGACGCTGTTATGCTCATGTATTCTTTGCAGGTTAGTGAAAGAAAACAAAGTTAAAAGGTTTGGCAGTGGCGGGCGAGCCGATCCCCATGTGTATATGGTCCCATCACCATAGTCTTGGACTGGGGTTTGGATTTAGATTTGGATTTCCCCCATTCTGCTCCATTGCATTTGCAGCCATCTCTCTGCAGGACTGGAAGGAAACATGTCAGGGGTAGTTAAGTAACTCTGTGGCAAGGACGTGTGTTGCAGGAGTTGTTAGATATAGCAGAAGGTAGTTCAGCCCACAGTTTCTGATATTAAAAAAATGTGATAGTCATGTTTGATTTTTGTCCTCATGTGTACTAACGTTTGGTTTTGGTAGGTGGCACTGGATTTGGAAATCGCCTGGTTACTGTTTACCATGTGATGTTGTGCCCGCCATTGATACCTATGGTGTTCTCTGTGTAACCGCCATTTTGTTTTATAAAGCAAAAACTTGAACACTGGATCCACTCTTTCTTGAATGTTGGATTCAGTGTATTAGTTTAGGTAAGTTTTTGTGGATAGCTTCACTGGGGGAAATATCCAGATTAATTATGGTCAGTGGAAGACAAATATATTGGGCTAAGTCAGAGTCTGATATGTGAAAAATATAGGTTACTTTAATATCACCTCATGTTATAACTAAGAAATTTTTTATCCATTTCTGTTATAACATGTGTCAAGCGTGATAATAGGATTAGCTTTCCCCACAAATCAAGCTAACATGACAACTGCGTGCTTTTATGATGTTAATATGTGTCACTACTAAATAATATAATAAAAATAAAATAATATAGGGACTAATTATAAAAGAGTATTAAATTATTTATTATATAAATATAATTGGAAAATATTAATAATTAATATAAATTTATTAATGAAAAATAGTATTAATTAATATAAATGTATCGTAGGTTATGTATTTTAATTTTGATTTTGTTTTTTAATATTATAAATATTTTATGAAAAATATATATTTTACATTTGTTTAATAAAAATTAAATTTATACTGATTTATTTTATTATAATTATTTTTATTTTTTATTATTATAATAATATTTTTATTTTCATAATTATATTTCATCTATTTTCTCTAACTTAATTTATTAATTAATGTAATTTTCATGTTATTTTCTATACCATATCTAGAAAGATGTCATATATAATTCATTAAATGTATTAATTAATGTAATTTTCATGTTATTTTCTACACACTATCTTGAAAGATGTTATATTTAGTTCATTAAATATAAAAATAAGAAAAACATATAGGTAGTTTGTCTATTCAAAATTGACCAAAATAATAAAGTATGATTGAATCAAAAATAATAAAGTGTGATTGATTTTTTATTTTTTATTTTTTTTTTTATTTTTATTTTTTTTATTTTTTATTTTTTTATTTTTTCTGGGCTATTGCAGACATACATATCTATACTTTACAATTTGTCTACTCAATATTGTAAAAAATTAATTAACTTTTATTGAAGGTTCTGGTTTTTGTTTTTATTTGAATATACTATATATCATGCCAAGTAGATTTAATATTTTTAAATTAATTTATTTAATAGTACTCATTAATTTATTGTTATTTTAAAATGGAGTTGTTTTTAGTGTAATTTTTTGGACTTTCTAGTGCTGGAATCCTGTGAAAAAATTGAGGTGAAATTTTGTTTTGTGATATTTAAATTGGTTTTTTTACTATATATATGGATTCACCACCCTCAAAAAATCTCTAGGGCACTTCCATTGTGCAACACCCTAAAAAACCCCTAGAGCACTTCCATTCTGCATATATGGATTCAACACTCTAAAAAACCCCTAGGGCACTTCCATTGTGCATATATGGATTGAGCACCCTAAAAACCCCTAGGTCACTTCCATTGTGTAGGGGTTACTCGTCAAGCTTGTGATTTCAATAAATTCCTACGGGATTTTAGAAAAATTAGAGGGAAAAACTTTCAAAAAGTTTCATTAAAGACAACTAGTTTTAAAAATATCTTAATTTAAAATTTATTAAGCAAAAATAATATTAAAAATAGAAATAAAATCATGTGAGAAAATTAATGTAATGGAGCAAGTAGTGTGCAATTTAATTTTTGATTAAAAAAATTAATTATTAATAAAAAATATGGAGAAGATTCCCTATCCAGTTTTCTTTAATGTGACTTTTCGAAAAAGTTTTCAAGGTTATTTTTCCGATCTAATTTTTGTGAGGAAATTATTGAAATCACAAATTTAATGGGTAAACTCTCCACAATAGAAGAACCCAGCAGCCCGCCTAACACGTAACTACCAGCAAACCTCTGGGAGAATACCAATTGTCCTCCTCCACATTATATTAACTATATATATAGATTAAAATGAATATTACAATATTTTCAAATTAAGGCGATAGAAATCAATATAAATTACATTTCACTTCTTTATAATATATAAAACACATTTTTATGAATTTGAATATAAAAAACATCTCTAATATACTCATAAATTGTATTTAATTATTTAATTATTAAATTCAAACTGTTACAATTTCATTATTAATAAATTTTATATAAAATTATTATTGATAAATACTAAATTTTAAATTAAATTAATTTAAAAAATATGATTTTATTATTTTAAATTATTTAAATTTTAATCTAACAAGTGAAATTATATATAGAAAACATTGAAATTAATAAAGAAATCATAATATATTTTAGATTAATCACATCATTAAGATTTGGTTTATGTAGAGAACAAATCAAAAATCAATAAAAAAAATAAAGTTTTTCTCTTTCACATGTTATGATTTTAAACCTTTTAAAATTATTAAATTTAATTAAAATAATATTTTTGTTATATATATATATATATATATATATATATATATATATATATATATATATATATATAATATTTTTGTTAATATAATTAAAAAAATTAATATATTTGTTTTATACTAATAAATTATTAATCAATAAATTATTTATTTTTAATAATAACCTATCAACCTTATAAAAATCTTATTTTCAACTTTCATCTATCAATTACAACATATCTATTAAGAAATAAATTCAATTAATTATAACAATAAACCATTTTTAATAATAACTTACTAACTTTTTAAAAATCTCACTTTCAACCTCCATCTATCAATTACAACAAATCTATTAAGAAATCAATTCAATTAATTTTAACAATGACAAAAACATCTTTATCAACCAATTCAATCAAATTGCAATAATGTCAAAAATCTTTATATATTGTTTTTAATAAAAATAAAATATTTTAAAATCTTGAAATTTAATATATTATTTTTAATATAAATATTTTATTTATAAATATTATAAAGCCTTAATCTATATTAGGTATAATTTTATTTTCAAACATTCACGATTGGGTTCATAAGTGAATCTTTAACTATATAACATTTAATATAAGATCAGTGATGTTATATAAGATAAACTCACTGATATTGTAACAAGGTAAATCCCTATTTATCTATTTATTGATTTAAAATTTTGAAATTTAATACAAGGTAAATTTTTCTTTATTTATTCATTTATTGACTTACAATTTTGAAATTTAATGCATTAAAAATATTTTATTTATAAATATTATAAAGAAATATTTTATTTATAAATATTATAACGCCTTAATATAGATTAAGTAAAATTTTCTAATTTTGAAGGTTGAGCTAATAGGCGAATCTTTAACTATATCACATTTAGTATAAAATCAAATCAGTGATATTGTAACCAGGTAAATCTCTCTTTATCTATTTATTGATTTATGAAAACTTTCCAGTAATACTTCTAATAAAAATTTTACTTTTCTAAATTTGAAAGCTATACATAATCATTTATATAAATAAAAAAAATAATGTATATTATTTTTTTTTTAATATATTAATAATAATGAGATTTTTTTTATTAAATGAAAATATATACGTTGTATTTGACAAATACATTAATAAATACATTATCATAAGTTTATGTTTTTTATACTAATTTTTTCTATCCAAAATAAAAAAATTCACCAAAAATGAAGCATGAACAAAGTGAGGATTGAACATGTATCCTAAGCAGCTAAACCAATTCATTACCAGAACTTTTGCTGGCCAACAGACCAAATCTCTGGGGCTTAAATAAACATACTTACCAAAAGTTATTTTTCATCATTATTTATATTTTATTAGCACTTATGTAAGAGTAAAATTGTAAATGTGTAGATTTATTACTAGTTACTACCCACCAAAATTTATGCAAGTCATGCTTCAATAGGCAATTAAGACTTCACATCTCAATTTATTACTTCTAGGCCTATGGAATTTGATTTATTTATTAAATTCTATTAATTTAGCATTGACCCATGTTAATTATAATTTTTTATGCAATTTTTTGCATAACATAATTTCTAACTTGAGTGGTAGGGACTAAGCTACCTTGCAACCCTTTTAATATGGACATTGAAATATATTACTTGTGGCTGATAGGAGAATATTTGTTTGTTATTAATATATTTTTGTTTTAAATATTACATGTAAATTGAAGATAGAATTAAATACCCTGATGGATATCAATAATATTATTTTGGATTTACTCCATATTAAGTAATAAAGTACGTTGCTCCATACAAAAAAAATAAAAAAAATAAT
Organism: Pinus albicaulis; assembly: GCA_034641835.2. Classification (NCBI taxonomy): domain Eukaryota; kingdom Viridiplantae; phylum Streptophyta; class Pinopsida; order Pinales; family Pinaceae; genus Pinus; species Pinus albicaulis. The sequence goes on from CM076570.1 coordinate 1,059,303,713, forward strand.
TTTTTTATAAAAAAATTATGTAAAATTATGGTGAAATTGAAGTATTTTATTTATGGACAACATTAGTTTTTTTTAAATGTAAAGTTATGTGACAACATCACTGCCATACTGGGTTGTAGAGCACCTCTTTGCTTAATTATTCACTCAAGCAAAGAGGTTTTTGGAGGTGAATATTTTCCAATAGAGCCCTCACCATAAAGTAATATTTACAATACATACACGTGATTTATGATGAAACTTGATGTTGCATTCAATTTATAATTAGAATTATTACTAAGTAATGAAGGATGACCTTAATTGGCCATTAACCATCAATTCGCCAAATTTCAGATTGCATTCTAGGGTGCACATCCTTCAACTTCTTTATTATTGTGCTTATAACTCTTAATAGAGATATATTTTGTTTCCTTGGTGACACATTTTAAGAGATTATCCAAAAACTTGTCTCTTCGATATAAATATTTAAGCATGTGTTAAATGATAATTAGAGAGCCCCCAACACAAATGAGAGAAAAAACTTGATTTTATTTAGCAAAATAGATATAATTGGACATTTCATGATTATTTTTCATCTTTCTTAAACCTAGATCAACACTCTAAAATAAAATTCACCAACACCAAAATATGACTACTCACCCTACTATTTCTTTATCATATATTTTAATAATATTATTTTTAAAATAATTTTAATTAAATTATCATAAAAACAATATAAAAAAATATTTATAATTTTAAAAATGTAATAATTATTATATTCACATAACTTTTACTCAAAATAAAATACTACACATAGCATAATAATTAATTTTAATCAAAATATAATACTACACATAAATATATCTATGTATATGTATGAATGAGAGTGTGTAGAGCACAATTTCATTTTACATGCCTTTGTAATAATAGTTTATGGAGTATGTATATTTTTAAACTATTTTCCCCAAAAAAATTGTTAATGGAATGTGTTTGTTTTTTTTAATAGTTAAAAATAAATTTATTTAAAAATATTAAATTAAATTTAAAATTGTAATATTAATAATTTAAAAAAAAAAAAATCAATTGGGACAATAAGTAAAGTGGAAATGTAGGTTGGGGCCATCTGTCTCCTTTCACGGAATTTAAGAGGGGTGGTGTGCTCAGCTAGCCCATGCATACAATATGTGAACTTAATTCTTCATTTTATACGATGGATAGTCACCCTTAGTTATTGTCCTATGAAAAATTCCTTTGTTATTCATAATTTATGTTGGGTATGGCCTCTTTCCTCATCACTAGTGGCATTATTGTTTTGGGAGTTTGGTAGTGTTGTAATAGTGCTTGGAGGACAATATGTATTTCAATGGTATGACCCTTGGCTTTTCCTAAGCCTGGATCGTCTGACTATGAATTTGAAGAGATGGAGACCTAGGCTTGCATGCAAATTATTACAACCCAAAGTACTAAAGGAATAGCTATTCACATGGGAATTTCGATGCAGTATTAGAGCTGAAACTAGGACATGCATATATTTCATGCCATGAGACGTTATGGAATTCACTGGGGCTAAAGGAAATAGTTTTTGGCAAAGCCACCTTGTACTTAGTGTCTGAGAATTCTCTAGCTTCGGTGAAACAGGATAGTAGTAGCAGGTTATAGACTTATCTCTCTTTCCCTATTTTCTATTGTTATGGATCTTAGTTATACTGGTTTAAGTCTGGTGGTTTCCTTTCAAAGCTTTCTAAGGTGCATTGGGACAATATTTCTAGTGTATCCTGGCATGAGTCTATTTGGAGGCAGTTATTTGTGTCTTCGGTGTACGAGACTTCTTTTCTTGTGGCCTTGATTTCCCTAAATCCTTTGTACCTTCGGGCTTGACTTCTATTTCGATCCATTTAATTTCAATCTCCTCAAGCTGTGTCTATTGTAGGTAAACTATATTGCTTGATTATTTCTCTATTGATTTAAAATGTCACGGAAATGCATGTGTATTCATAGGGGTGTTGGGACAGAGGCTAGCAAGGTCATTTGCATGCATAGGCACAGGAAGAAGAATCCACAACAATATTTCACTCAACTACTCCTCCTTTTATCCACAGAGAAATTTGTTTGCTTGAAACCCTCACCACTAATGACCCCTATGCATAATTTGACTCTAAGATCATGAAGGAAGTAGCTAATTGGGTTCCTTGGCCTATTCATACTAGGGGAAGACAAAACCAATATTTGAACTCTATCACCCTTCATTACCAAATGAAAAATATTTTAGGAAAAGTATCAAAAGAGAAACATGAAGATCGTAATGATACATATCTTCCTTGAATGAGATAAAATGGGCACCTTGGATAGTGATATCAACACTCATGTTTGGCTAGCTTGGATTCTCAAGTGGCTCACGTGGAAAGTCATCTTCAATGTGAGCTCAAGGACCGTAGTCTAGTGACCTCCTCAAATTCTTGATCACTTTGTCTGACCTGCTATAGCTTTTTTCTTCTTTATGTAAATTGGTCTCACTTAGGTCTAATTGTTTTTAGTAGTAGACATTTTATTTGACACTTGCTATTAAATTATCAGTCAATAGATTTGGTTTCCCTAGTGGTTGATTGAGATTGATAATAATATGAATTTGATGCACTTTGATGTTTGGAATGATGTAATGTGAAATTTTGAGGTAATGCAAACTTACCTTACAAAATAAATTTAAATCATTTTATAAAATTTAAATCAAATTACGTGTTAAAGTTATATTAACTTTTATGTATTAATATTATAACTCAAATAACTAACTAAATATAAGTTGGCAATGAATAATAAAACTTATCTATATATTTTATAACAATTTTAGGGTTCCATTGATCTCATTTTCAAATTTAAAACATATATGTATTTTTTATAACAATTTTAGGGTTCCATTGATCTTATTTTAAAATATTTAGCTAAAAATATTAATACTTTATTTAAATTTTACAAAATTATTTATCAATTATTCTCATTAGTGAAATATAGATTAGATTCCTTGATAGGATCAAAGGCTTACCAAATTCCTTACTCTTCTAGAAAACCTTATATCAATCAAACTAGGTGATCATTCAAATATTTTAATGCCCCATATCATCAAATAATAACAATAATATAAAAAATAATAATAATAAATAATAAAAGTAAGAATATTTATTAATAAATAATAAAGTAAAATTCATAATAAATAAATAAAGGAAACTGTTTTATAAAACAACATGAAATACTAAAAACAATAAAGATAAATAACATTAATTTTTTGAAGAAAAAAAATACCATAAAATAGAAAGAAAAAAAAAATCCCATAATGACACATAGATTGTGTGCATGGAAATTTTTTTTTTTTCTTTCTATTTTTGGAACAATGTGTTCTATTTAATGGAGGAGAAAGATTATGTGAGACATTATTTTCATAAAATAATTATAGAATAGGGAAGATTCATTGGAATATATAGTTGATTGAGGACTTTGGGGAAGTCAGTTATACAAAAACATAATGCACTTGAGCCTATGGTTAGGGTGAAGAGTCACCCACAACACATTGGTTGCAGTCAAGATGATCACAACAACTAAATTCTCACAAATTGTAAGTGAGTTGGATTCTTCAACTCCTACGTATAATTTATCTCACTCACCTAACATGTTTATTATGTAATTATTAACATTTTTTCATGTTTATTCTGTAATTATTAACATTTTTTCATGTTGTTAATTAATGGGTCCGGTTGCCGCATCTCCCGCTCCACTGTTGGGGAGATGACTCGGTACGTGCCATTGGCAATGCTGTCGGGAAATACATTGATCGGAGCGAGCCCAAGGATAATATGCAGGCATGTGCTCGTATATGTGTTGAAGTTGACCTCGGCAAGGGTCTTCCAGAGGCAATCAAGCTAAAGGTGGATGACTGGACGCACATTCAACAACTGGACTATGAACAAATTCCCTTTAAATGCAAGGTATGTCACGAATATGGCCATTTTGCCAATCGATGCTCTAAATTAGTTAATGTTGAACCTGCTCAATCAGAAGAACAATGGGAAATCGTTAAAAAAAAATAAGACTGCAGCTGGCCTGAAAGCAAATCCTGAAACTGCTCCTCCCAAAGCTGCACCCTCCAAACCACCCCCCTCTTCTGATCCTCCCAAGACCTCTCCCTCAGCTGCTACTCCCTCCTCTTCTACCCTAAGCCCTACCAATCCGGGCCCTACTTCTGACCCTCCCTTGAACTCCTTAAATCCCTTTAGCGCCCTCTCTCTTCCTGAAAATGATCCCTCGATTTCCCTTGAAAATGACCCCCCATTATATTTTCCCTTTCTCAATCCTCCCCTTCCCACTCTCTTAACCCCCCCCCCCCCTTCCCGATCAACCAGGAGCTCCTCGAAAGAGCATGGGGTTAATTCAGAATCTCAAAAAAAAGGGCCTGGCAGAAAGACTAGCAAATAGAAAAGGGATGAAAATGCCCAAAAATATATTGCTATGGGAACTCAAAATCCCATAGAAACCTATATATTGAGTCAAAATAGCAAAGAAATATCACAAAAGGAGAAAGGGGTACGAGCATCCCTTCGAACCCCACATACTCAATGATAAAAGTTATATCATGGAATTGTAGGGGTTTGGGGCACCCCTCAAAAATTGCTGCCCTGAAGGATCTTATAGATCAAGAGAAGCCAAGAATATTAATGATTCAGGAGACAAAACAAATATTGCAAGAGATAAAAGGAACTATAGATCAACTTAGACATTATGAGGGACATATTTGTGAAGCAAGAGGAGCCTCCGGTGGAATCACCACTATCTGGAACAAAAATGTTTGGACATGCACATCCAACACTATCAGTCAATTTTGGGTTAAAGTCACTTTAGAAAAGCAAGCAGAGCACAAACAAACAATCATCTATAATATTTATTCACCGAACCATTTTAGAGACAAAGAGCAGTGTTGGGCCACTCTACAAGAAGACATCCAAGCTGAAAACAACAACAATATCATCCTTGGGGGAGATCTCAACCTTATATTACACTCCAATGAGAAAAGAGGAGGTATCTTTACATCTGATCCTTTTAGAGAAAAGCTAGAGAACATCATGCAAGATCATGACCTAGCTGATATCATCCCAAAAAACCGGAGGTATACCTGGAATAACCGCAGATTGGGCAAGGATAACATAATGGAGCGGCTTGACAGAATTCTGATAAACACCAATCTCCTCTCCGATTTCTCCACAGCTTATGCCGAAATTCTTCCTTATCTAGCTTCCGATCATTATCCCACCAGCATTGTTCTTGAGACTCACTGCCCATTGGGGCCGCTACCCTTTAAATATAGCTCTCTATGGTGCAACAACCCAACTGTGGATCATATAGTTAAAGAAACTTGGCAGCATCACGTAGAAGGATCACTGGGATTCATTTGGGAAAGCAAATTGAAAAATACAAAATATGCCTTGAAGGAATGGGTGAAGCAGAATTATAAAGAACTAGAAAATACCAAAGCTGATATAAAAAACAAATTGAAAGAAAATCACAGAAAAATAGAGGAGAATGGGCTCTCCCAAGAGGATAAAGCACTTGAAAGTGATTTATATTATCAGCTGTACTGTGCCAATAGAGAAGAAGAGCAGAAATGGAGATTAAAATCAAGGCAGCTTTGGCTTCATGGAGGAGATAAAAATTCTGCTTTCTTCCATAAGCAAGCAACTATCCGGAAAGTAAAAAATAATGTTACCATGATCTGTGATGACGAAGGCCTTCCTCAAAAAACCCAAGCAGCCATCAAACAAACAACTTCAGCATACTACCACTCTCTCTTAACAGAAACAAAGGAAACATAGGATTACTCCAATCTCCTACAGCACATGCCCAGAGGAATCAATGAGGAAATCAATGCAGATTTGACTAAAGAAATCACTGAAGAAGAAATACAAAGTGCCATTTGGACGCTTCAGCCAGATAAAGCCCCAGGTCCAGATGGCTTTCCAATCTGTTTCTACAGAACTTACTGGGGAATAATTAAAAAAGACCTTGTCAAGATGCTAAGATGGACTCAACGCAACTGCAAAATAGGAGGATTTACCAATGCCACCCATCTTGCCCTCATTCCTAAAGAAAATCGACCCTTATCCTTTTCTCGTTTTCGACCCATATCGCTGTGTAATTCATCTTATAAAATCCTAACAAAAATTTTGGCTACTCGTCTTAAACCTCTCCTCCCTTCTCTCATTTCTGAAAATCAAGGGGGTTTTCTGGCCAATAGACAAATCTCGGACTCCATCCTTCTTGTCCAAGAGGCTATACACTCCAGTCAAGCAAGAAATGAGAAAGGCTTTATCTTAAAGCTAGACTTAGCCAATGCTTTTGACCGTGTCCGGCACTCCTTCCTATTTGCTGTTCTAGAAACAATGGGATTTGCCACAACCTTCATCAACCTTATTAAAGTCTGCATTACTGGGCCATGGATCTCCCCTCTTATCAATGGTAGACCTGGACCTTCCTTCCGATCTTCTCGAGGACTTAGACAAGGATGTCCTCTGTCCCCCTATCTATTTATTTTGATGGCTGAATCCTTCAGCAGAGCTCTGGATTTCAACCGTCGCATGGGCCTCATCACCAGAATTAAATTTGATAATGGAGTCAAGAACGTCAACCATTCCCAGTTTGTTGATGATACTCTTCTAATGGGGGGAGCATCAGTTATCATATCCGGGCGCTTCAAAGCTCTACTAGATCAATTCATGAGCTATTTCGGAGGTTTGATAAATTACCATAAGAGCTGTATTTATGGATGGAACACTTCGGCACAAATTATTCACAGAATTGCTAATATTTTTGGAGTTCCTTGCAAGCTGGATTGGGAGCACTTTACTTATCTGGGCATGCCAGTGAGTGGTGGCAACCTGAAAGCTACTGCCTGGGAAGTTATTATTGACAAGATGAAAAGGAAGATACAACAATGGGGCACCTCTTGGCTTAATCCAGCAGGGCGCCTCATCCTTCTTAAAGCAGGACTCTCTTCTCTGCCTTTGTATTGTTTAAAGCTCATGCAAGCCCCTGCCAATTTTCACAATAAAATGGATGCTCTCCTTCGACAATTTCTTTGGCAAGGAGGGAGAACTAAAACAAAAAAATATAACTTGGTGAGCTGGAAGCAGGTCATTCAACCACATGAGAAAGGAGGGCTAGGAATCAAATCCCCTAAACTTCTAAACCTTGCCTTTGCTGGCAAACTTGTTTGGAGACTCATTACTGGTAAGAACGCCTGGTGGAAGACAGTCCTAGAAAAAAAATACCTCGGCTTCCCAAGGCTTCAGCTTTTGGATCTTGAACTCCCTAACAGAATGTGCTCTAAAATCTGGAGGATGTGTAAGAAAGCCATTCCTTTTCTTGAACAAAATACCTCCAAAGTGCCCAAAGGGGGCAGCCACATTAGGATTGGGGAGGATAAAATAATGGGGCAACAGCCCATAAATCGATGGCCTGGAACGAAGCAGATTCTAAACTTTTTTCACAGCACAGGAATTCAAAATCTGAACCAGGTCTCTTATTGGGATGCCCACACTCATTTCTTGAAAGGTTGGACCTTCCCCTGCATTCCGGTAGACATAGAAACCAGCCTCAACAATTTGCAAACCCATCTCCATGGTATAGCTCCTTCCAATCGCTTCGCTGCTGATGAATTTCATTGGGATCCTTCAGGTACTGATTATACCATAAAGGCTGCCTACCATCAGATCTGTAACAATGTTTTCCCCATGCCTATTTGGGTGCAGTGGAGATTGGTTTGGAAGGCTGAATCTCTTCCAAAAATTAAATTTTTTCTTTGGATCCTTCTCAGAGGGAAAGTTCTCACCTCTGAGAACCTTAGAAAGTGAGGAATAACTGGGCCCTCTCGCTGTCCAAATTGTCAATCTGATGAAGAGACAAGCCAACATCTTTTCATAGAATGCCCTTTTGCTACTGCTTGCTGGAAGGAAGCATTTCGCAGCCAAGATCTCCCTTGGGAGCCTAGCACAAGCATTATTGAAGCATTGCACATATGGAAAAAAAGCTACCCGTGGAGAAAAAAAAAGAACAACATTGCTCGAAGGGTTTGGAATGCCTTGCCCTGTACTCTTCTATGGAACATCTGGTTGGTAAGAACCCGCATGATCTTCAAAGGAAAGGAAACCAGCGTCAGAAAGCTCTACAACAAAGCTTGGAGTCTCAACTTGGAAGCCCTATACACGAAATGTCAAGGACATTTGAACACGCTGGACCTCCATGTAGAAGAAAGGAATTACATAGGGTATCTTCTAGATAGAAACAATATAGCCCAAAACGGAAGCAATCCCAGTAGCAGAAACAACTCCAGGTGTAGCTGGAAACTCAGGATGAAAGAAGAGGAATTTGCATGGTGGCTAGGAAATTTCAATACACATTATCTCTTCTTTGATGGTGCCTCCAAGTCCAACCCAGGAATGGCTGGGGCTGGAGGAGTCATCTGCAATGGCAATGGTGATGTTCTAATGGATTACGAATGGGGCCTGGGCACTTTATCCAATAATAGAGCAGAAGCCTTAGCTCTCTACCAAGGCCCGCTTCAGCTTCATAAACTCGGCATCAACACAACGGTTATCATAGGAGATTCAGCCATTGTTATTAATCTGATGATAAGCAACAGAAAAGCCCCCAATTTGAATCTTCAGCAAATCATAGGGCGCTGCCAAACCATTGATCAACAGATGAAAATGAATCTCTTTTATCATGTACTTCGAACCCTCAACAAAGAAGCTGATAAAAGAGCTAACAGAGCTTGTTCACATTCTGTCGGAAACCTCCGGTGTAACGGTGCAGATCAGCTCTTCTTCTTGCCATGAACAGACTTTTTCTCCTCTGTATTTCCTACCCACAGCAAAACTTTGCTTCTGGTCTCCGAAAATCCAAGCTCAGATCCTCTGCAAAGTCACAAAGTTTCTTGAGTACGATGCACACAGATATAAACTCTGCTCTCTCAAAATCTCTCTCTTTCTGTGATGGTCCTTTAACTTCTGCGCACCCTCATGTTTATGGGCTTTCCCTTGATCCATTGAGCGCACTCATTCGTCCTTTGATCACTGTCATCCTTCACTTCATCGATCCCTATTCAAAGCTCCAAGTCTATGCATGTCACAGCCCTTCTAACTTTGTCTTTTATGAGCCTCTGACTTCAACGCCCTTGTCCGACTTACCTGCTCCCTGCCACGGTGATCAGTCTTGCTTGGCACAACGCAACCTTATGAAACGGATGAAGACCTATGGGCGGCAATCTCATCACTCATTTAAATTTCAATTATGAAATGCAAAGTGCGCCTTTTATTACTCCAGTTCGTTAGAATCTACACCACTGCTCTCTTTTTCACTACAAATCTAGCCAGATGTAAAAAAGGAATTGATACCAAAAACACCAACTTTTGGCTTTCCTCCTGCCAATACCCCCTTGTAATTCTGGAGCTTCGCCTCCCTTTTTTTTTTTTTGAATCTTAATCCAGCAACCGACTTTGTGAAAAAAAAAACAATAATATAAAAAAATAAAATAATAAATAATAAAAGTAAGAATATTTATTAATAAATAATAAAGTAAAATTCATAATAAATAAATAAAGGAAACTGTTTTATAAAAAAACATGAAATACTAAAAACAATAAAGATAAATAACATTAATTTTTTGAAGAAAAAAAATACCATAAAATAGAAAGAAAAAAAAAATCCCATAATGACACATAGATTGTGTGCATGGAAATAATTTTTTTTTTCTATTTTTGGAACAATGTGTTCTATTTAATGGAGGAGAAAGAGTATGTGAGACATTCTTTTCATAAAATAATTATAGAATAGGGAAGATTCATTGGAATATATAGTTGATTGAGGACTCTAGAGAAGTCAGTTATACAAAAACATAATGCACTTGAGCCTATGGTTAGGGTGAAGAGTCACCCACAACACATTGGTTACAGTCAAGATGATCACAACAACTAAATTCTCACAAATTGTAAGTGAGTTGGATTCTTCAACTCCTATGTATAATTTATCTCACTCACCTAACATGTTTATTATGTAATTATTAACATTTTTTCATGTTTATCTTGTAATTATTAACATTTTTTCATGTTGTTAATTAATGGTCTTGACACAGCTAATTTTGCATTTAATTGTATTTAATTATGGTTTAATTTTGAACCATAATATACGGTATGAAATCTTGCAAGATTTCAATACTAAAGTCCATGGGTTTCTTTAACGATATATTTGTATTTTATATTTGAAATCATAATGATTTTAAAATTTTGAAGAACATGCATTTCAAATCAATTAAATATAATGCCACTGAGACCATTGCATATTATCAAAAGTAATATTCAAGGGTGAAATTAAGGAAAAACAAAAAACATGTAAACTAAATAAATAAATAAAATTTATTTATTTTTAAAGATAATATTTAATAATAAGTTTAAACCAGTAGAAAAAAATAGCGATGGATGGCTGCGTGCGCTGGTGCGCTTTGGTCTCTTGACCTAGGCCTCTTCTGAGCGCCTCTGCGTCCTTGCGCTGGGCCTCCTGCCTTGCGCCCCTGATCTCCTTCTCTGTCCACCTCTGGGCCCCCTGCCCTGTGTCCCTGCGCCCTATCCCCGTGCTCTGCTCTCTGTCTGCTCGCTGGCCTGACTCAGCATGGGCTCTCAGGTGGCCAATTCGGATCTGTCTGCTGCCTCGCCTCACGCTCAAGCCTTCGTTGATCTCATCAGCTCTGTGGGCCCTCCTAAGCCTCGTCCCACCATCTCCGGATTCGTTAAAAAATTAGATGGCCTGCAAGAAGTTGTCCTCCCCCCTTGCTCCCTCGCATGGAGGCTCTCTCACTGGCTGAAAAGGGCTTGATAGGCCAGTTCAATGGGCTCTGGCCTTCCCCGAAGTCTGTCTAGAGATGGATTGAACGGAACTGGGCCGACAAAATCTCTGGAAAAATCTCCATCAGGTTCTGTGGCAAAGGCTATTTTACCTTCCACTTTGAATCTAAGGATGACAGGGATCTTATCTTTAGAAATGGTCCCTATTTCATGGATTCTAGGGGTCTTTATCTCCACAAATGGACCCCTGACTTTGATCCTGAGCTCGACGTGCCTTCCGCGGTCCTTGTTTGGGTGCGCCTTCCTCACCTTCCCCTGCATTGTTGGGGGGACGACTCGGTCAGGGCTATTGGGAATGCGATCGACACCTTCATTGACAGGAGCGAACCAAAGGAGAACATGCTCGCATGCGCCAGAATTTGTGTCGAAGTTGATCTGGGCAAAGGGCTGCCGGAAGCCATCAAACTCAAAGTGGACGATTGGACTCACATCCAGCAGATCGACTACGAGTAGATCCCGTTCAAGTGTAAGGTATGCCATGAGTATGGACATTTTGCTAATCGCTGTACTAAAAATATTGATAATGTTAGCCAAGAATCTGATCATCCTTGGGAAACCGTAAAAAAGAAGAAGAAAGCTAATCCTGCCTCACCTCCCAAACCCCATGATGTGCCTCAACCCTCCCATTTCCCTCCTCCCCCCTCCGAAATTGACCCTCATAATCTCCCCTCAACCTCTGCTACCCCTCCACCAAACTTGCAATCCAACCCCTTTACAATCATTTCTCCTCCTGACAATGATCCTCCCCTATCCATCCCTCCCCCTCCTCTTGATCCTCCCCCCTCCTCAACTCCCCCTCTTGTCCCCTCATCCCCTTCCCCTAGCTCGGCCTCCACTAGGATCACTAGAAGCTCAGCCAAGGAGCATGGTGCCTCATTGGAATCCCACAAGAAGCAAGGTCCTGGCAGAAAATCAACCAAACAGCTCTGGATAGAAAATGCTCAGAAAGATATTGTTTTAGGAACTTAGAACCCAATAGAAAACTACATTCTAGGTCAGAACAGCAGGGACATCATGCAAAAGGTCCAAGGAGGAAGAGCACCTCCTCAATCCGAACTCTTACAATGATGAAAGTCTTATCTTGGAATAACAGGGGTTTAAGGCACCCCTCCAAATCCAAAGCTCTCAGGGATCTCATTAATCAAGAACAGCCAGAAATTATTCTTCCCCAAGAAACGAAGCAGGGAGAAGCCGATATGAGGACAATAATAGACAGAGAGAAAAAATACAAGGGCGCTTTATCAAAATCCAGAGGCGCATCTGGGGGATTAGCTACCCTTTGGGCTAACAATGTGTGGCAACTTAAAGATTCAACAGTCACGCAAAACTGGTTCAAAACGGAGTTAGAAAGAATCGAAACACAACAAAGCATCGTTGTATACAATCTATACAGCCCAAATCACTACAGAGAAAAAGAAACTTTCTGGAACTCTCTAAGGGATGATATGCACAACGAAGAAAGTAACAACATCATAATGGGAGGCGATCTAAACCTCATTCTCCACTCCAATGAGAAACGAGGTGGTTCCTTTGGGGAAGTTCCTTTTAGAAGACTTCTAGATGACATTATCCAAGAGCACGAACTAGTTGACATCATTCCTAAAAATCGCAGATACACATGGTCCAATAGGAGAATAGGAAAGGACAACATCATGGAACGGCTGGACAGGATCCTCATCTCTGTTTCCCTCCTTTCCTCTTTCTCCTCAGCTTCGGCATCTATCCTCCCCTTCTCCGCTTCTGACCATTATCCCACAACCCTTTCTTTGACAACACAGTGTCCTCATGGTCCTCTCCCCTTCCGCTATAGCCCATTGTGGAATGATATTAAAGAGGCCAATCAAATTGTTCGAAAGGTGTGGATCATTCACATTGAAGGATCGCCTATCCATATATGGGAGTCTAAACTTAAAAGGACCAAGCAAGCCCTTAAAGAATGGGCAAAAATTCACTACCAAGAACCAGACAAGATCAAAGCAGAAGTCAAAGCCAAACTGAAGAATGTCCTTCGCATTATTAACTCCCAAGGAACCAGCCAAGACATTCTCACTCAGGAAAAGGATATATATTGGCAGATGCACAACATTAATAGGAAAGAAGAGGAAAAATGGTGCCTTAAATCAAGGAACCTATGGCTCCAAGCAGGAGACAAGAATATTGCATTCTTCCATAAATAACACACATTGCGCAAAGCCAAAAATAATATTTCCTCCATCACTGATGAAATAGGTACCATTCACACTGATCCTGAAGCAATCAAGTAGGCTTCCTCCTCCCACTTTAAAGAGCTCCTCACTGAGGGCAGCTTGGCAGAGGACTATTTAGACCTGTTACAATACCTTCCGACCCTTATCTCTGAAGAGATAAACAATTCCATCAACCAAGACATATCTGAAGAAGAGGTTGAAAGTGTCATTTGGGCCATGCATCAGGACAAAGCCCCGGGACCTGACGGGTTCCCTATTTCATTTTTCAGAGCCTATTGGAGCCTCATCAAAAAAAATCTCATGAAAATGATACACTGGGCTCATCGAAAGAAGAAAATCGGGGGTTATACTAACTCCACCTTCCTAGCCCTCATACCCAAAGAAAATCATCCATCCTCCTTTTCTCGTTTCAAGCCAATCTCCCTCTGCAACGCCTCCTACAAAATCATCACCAAAATCCTGGCCACTCGCCTCAAGCCACACATAAACAACCTCATCTCGGAGAATCAAGGTGGATTCATATCTCAAAGGCTAATCTCTGACTCTATTCTCCTCGTCTAGGAAGCCATTCACTCCAGCATATCCCGTAACGAAAAGGGCTTCATCCTTAAGATTGATCTCGCCAATGCTTTTGACAGGGTAAGGCACTCCTTCCTTTTAGCTGTCTTGCATAATTTTGGGTTCAATCAGAGTTTCATTGATCTTATCAAATCCTATATCTTCGAGGCTTGGATTTCCCCTCTTGTAAATGGAAGACCTGCTCCTTTTTCCAATCCTCAAGAGGGCTTCGCCAAGGCTGCCCCCTCTCCCCTTATTTATTCATTATTTTGGCTGACTCTTTTAGTAGGGTTCTTGACCACATGAGGTGGGTCGGTCTCATCACAAGGATAAAATATGGAAATGGAGTTCGTAATATGAATCACTCCCAATTCGCTGATGACACCTTGTTAATGGGAGGAGCCTCCACAAATCAAGTTGCAAGTCGCAAATTGTATGCCAGACTTATGACATTCCAATCAATTTTATATGTTGGTAATTTCTTTGTAAACCAACGAAATATTTGAATATCACATGTAAAGTTATATTCTTATTATTTATAACAAAAAATAATTAGTATACATTACAAACAAATTTAATATGACTTGAAAATATAATTCTTAGATGTTTTAGTTGTGATTCATTTTATGTAAAGGAGTTTGCTTTTATTATCAAAAAGTTTAGATCTAATTAATTCCTATATTGGTGTGTGGTTGAGATATTCTCTCAACCAATTGATTGTGTGTTTGACCTAAATGTGTATGTGCTTGAGGATTGTATAAATTGAAATTAAATTGAATGAGTTTTTGAGGCACTTAAGTTAAATTCTTTAACACATTTAAACATGAATTTAACTCATAAAATGCATAAATAAGATAGAAACAAAGCCATAACAGTAACCACAATATTTTATTTTTATTAAAAACAATATATAAAGATTTTTGACATTATTGCAATTTGATTGAATTGGTTGATAAAGATGTTTTTGTCATTGTTAAAATTAATTGAATTGATTTCTTAATAGATTTGTTGTAATTGATAGATGGAGGTTGAAAGTGAGATTTTTAAAAAGTTGGTAGGTTATTATTAAAAATGGTTTATTGTTATAATTAATTGAATTGATTTCTTAATAGATATGTTGTAATTGATAGATGAAAGTTGAAAATGAGATTTTTATAAGGTTGATAGGTTATTATTAAAAATAAATAATTAATTGATTAATAATTTATTAGTATAATAAAATATATTAATTTTTTTAATTATATTAACAAAAATATTATATATATATATATATATAATCATAACAAAAATATTATTTTAATTAAATTTAATAATCTTAAAAGGTTTAAAATCATAACATGTGAAAGAGAAAAACTTTATTTCTTTTATTGATTTTTGGTTTGTTCTCTACATAATCCAAATCTTAATGATGTGATTAATCTAAAATATATTATGATTTCTTTATTAATTTCAATTTTTTCTATATATAATTTCACTTGTTAGATTAAAATTTAAATAATTTAAAATAATAAAATCATATTTTTTAAATTAATTTAATTTAAAATTTAGTATTTATCAATAATAATTTTATATAAAATTTATTAATAATAAAATTGTAATAGTTTGAGTTTAATAATTAAATAATTAAATACAATTTATGAGTATATTAGAGATGTTTTTTATATTCAAATTCATAAAAATGTGTTTTATATATTATAAAGAAGTGAAATGTAATTTATATTGATTTCTATCGCCTCAATTTGAAAATATTGTAATATTCATTTTAATCTATATATATAGTTAATATAATGTGGAGGAGGACAATTGGTATTCTCCTAGAGGTTTGCTGGTAGTTACGTGTCACGCGGGCTACTGGGTTCTTCTATTGTGGAGAATTTACCCATTAAATTTGTGATTTCAATAATTTCCTCACAAAAATTAGATCGGAAAAATAACCTTGAAAACTTTTTCGAAAAGTCACATTAAAGAAAACTAGATAGGGAATCTTCTCCATATTTTTTATTAATAATTAATTTTTTTAATCAAAAATTAAATTGCACACTACTTGCTCCATTACATTAATTTTCTCACATGATTTTATTTATATTTTTAATATTATTTTTGCTTAATAAATTTTAAATTAAGATATTTTTAAAACTAGTTGTCTTTAATGAAACTTTTTGAAACTTTTTCCCTCTAATTTTTCTAAAATCCCGCAAGAATTTATTGAAATCACAAGCTTGATGGGTAACCCCTACACAATGGAAGTGACCTAGGGGTTTTTAGGGTGCTCAATCCATATATGCACAATGGAAGTGCCCTAGGGGTTTTTTAGAGTGTTGAATCCATATATGCAGAATGGAAGTGCTCTAGGGGTTTTTTTAGGGTGTTGCACAATGGAAGTGCCCTAGAGATTTTTTGAGGGTGGTGAATCCATATATATAGTAAAAAAACCAATTTAAATATCACAAAACAAATTTCACCTCAATTTTTTCGCAAGATTCCAGCATTAGAAAGTCCAAAAAATTACACTAAAAACAACTCCATTTTAAAATAACAACAAATTAATGAGTACTATTAAACAAATTAATTTAAAAATATTAAATCTACTTGGCATGATATATAGTATATTCAAATAAAAACAAAAACAAAAACCTTCAATAAAAGTTAATTAATTTTTTACAATATTGAGTAGACAAATTGTAAAGTATAATTAATTTTTTACAACATTGAGTAGACAAATTGTAAAGTATAGATATGTATGTCTGCAATAACCCAAAAAAAAATAAAAAAAATTCAATCACACTTTATTAATTTTGATTCAATCATACTTTATTATTTTGGTCAATTTTGAATAGACAAACTACCTATATGTTTTTCTTATTTTTATATTTAATGAACTAAATATAACATGTTTCAAGATAGTGTGTAGAAAATAACATGAAAATTACATTAATTAATACATTTAATGAATTATATATGACATCTTTCTAGATATTGTATAGAAAATAACATGAAAATTACATTAATTAATAAATTAAGTTAGAGAAAATAGATGAAATATAATTATGAAAATAAAAATATTATTATAATAATAATAAATAAAAATAATTATAATAAAATAAATCAGTATAAATTTAATTTTTATTAAACAAATGTAAAATATATATTTTTCATAAAATATTTATAATATTAAAAAACAAAATCAAAATTAAAATACATAAGCTACAATACATTTATATTAATTAATACTATTTTTCAATAATAAATTTATATTAATTATTAATATTTTTCAATTATATTTATATAATAAATAATTTAATACTCTTTTATAATTAGTCCCTATATTATTTTATTTTTGTTATATTATTTAGTAGTGACACATATTAACATCATAAAAGGCATGCAGTTGTCATGTTAGCTTGATTTGCGGGGAAAGGTAATCCTATTATCACGCTTGACACATGTTATAACAGAATTGGATAAAAAATTTCTTAGTTATAACATGAGGTGATATTAAAGTAACCTATATTCTTCACATATCAGACTCTGACTTAGCCAAATATTTTTGTCTTCCACTGACCATAATTAATCTGGATATTCCCCCAGTGAAGCTATCCACAAAAACAAAAACTTACCTAAACTAATACACTGAATCCAAAATTCAAGAAAGAGTGGATCCAGTGTTCAAGTTTTTGCTTTATAAAGCAAAATGGCGGTTACACAGAGAACACCATAGGTATCAATGGCGGGCACAACATCACATGGTAAATAGTAACCAAGCGATTTCCAAATCCAGTGCCACCTACCAAAACCAAACGTTAGCACACATGAGGACAAAAATCAAACATGACTATCACATTTTTTTAATATCAGAAACTGTGGGCTGAACTACCTCTCGCTATATCTACTGAACTCCTCATAAATTACTAATTTCTCCCAAGGTTACAGAGAGAGTTACTGAATCATTCTACTATGTTTCTCCTGCATTCTGGCGTAGATGGCCGCAATGCAATGGAGCGTATCGGGGAAATCCAAATTCCAACTAAACCCTTACCTAAGACTATGGTGATGGGACCATATACACATAGGGATCGGCTCGCCCGCCACTGCCAAACCTTTTAACTCTGTTTTCTTTCACTAACCTGCAAAGAATACATGAGCATACTGAATAGGTATATCGACTCTGCATTTGCACGAATCTTTAACACTAACTCTACAGGGTTAAAAGAAAATAACTTGGTTAAACTAAATATAAATATGCCGCTTACAATCTGAGGGCTTTGCTAGTATCAGTGGTGTCACCACAGGCTTCTCGTATGCTTCTCTCAGAGCCGGCGGTTTTGTCGAAAAGAAATTTGTGTATAGCAATGGAACAACTTCCATCTCTCTCGTTCTCTGCTTCGCCGCATTTCCTTTCATTGCGTCCTGATCTAGGCATCGCCTTAGCAAACATCGGGCTGAGCGGTTTGGGCGGGTTTCAAATTCATACCAAAAAATTGCGCGGGTTTCAAATTCAAATTCAAATGTGCGTCCCATTAAATGTCGTATTTTGTATATACTGTATTGTATACCCAGCGTTCACGACATCGTAGTGGTGGCGATGGCCATCAAATTCTTCCTCGTCCGTATTGCTATGCCCATCCATAAATAATTCATCAATTCTTCCTCGTCCATATTGCTATTGCTATGTCAGGTCTCGACGGATGGGCAACGAAGTTTTCCGACGGGCAAGGTTTCCGGGCCAAAACGCGGCCCCGGTAGACTACTCCATTTGGAAACCCCGTCAGAAAATCCTGCGAATCGATAAAAAACATAGAACTCAGTGGGAGAGGTGTAGCATGAGTGTGTTATGCGAAGGCCAGACAGCCTCTGTGATCTAAAATTAAAATTGTAGGTTTCATGAATGGTTTTGCAAGCTAATTTATGTATGTTGATCGTGATTACAAAAACACACAAACAAATTGATGACGAATTTCACCTCCTTGGGCTACGTCTTTTGGTTCAGCTTCCAATGGTGGTTTTTTTTTATTATATGCTTAAATGTTCAAATACATCAACATACAAGTCTCAATTTGCATAAATAACACTACCATTGTGTCGAGAGTGCCCAAAACCCTTGTGTAGGCTCTTCTTGCACTCAAATAAGTTGAAAAATGGTAAAGATAGGCCTCTTTCAAATTGTCTGCAAACAACTAAACTGGTTCGCTTTGCAAACTTGGCAACAAAATGTTTTGTGGCATATTGGTAAGGCGGGCAATTTGAAACTCGGAGGTCTCAGGTTTGATCCGTTGTATTTGGCGGGTTTGACGTTGTGTGTTAAATAAAAAATACTTTTTTTTTGTTATGGGTTGGAGCCCCTCTGCCCATTTCTGCACTCCTGACCGATCATGTGGCCCCACTCCCAGTCGTGTGTTGGTTGATAAGTGGTTGATAAGACTTGGGCCTAAGGTGCAGGTAGGGTGCCATGCACCCACATCTCTTAACTCCCCGTTGGTGGTCGTGTTAACATAGTAAAACCTGGGGTTGTGCTCGACCCTCCCTTCAATTGCCAAACCACTCCACTTTAAGTACAAATTGGACACCCACATATAATAAGAACTACACGTGGTATAATGATTAGGTGGTTTGTTGGTATGTTGGAGGTCGGAAATTTGACTCTGCTGGAGGCTTGTCAGTTTGTTGCAAAGTTTTTGGTGCCAAAACTAGGGGCATTTAGCAGTTTCTCATAGGACCATGTGGCGCCCTCTGGTTGGCCCACATGGTGACTTATGATTGGTCCAAAACATCAACCGTATACCCATTCATTGTGCGCCACGTGCCCTCATGCGAATGGTTCACTTGTCATTTGTACACTTCACAGTCAACTCTGCAAGTTGGTTTTTTTAGTTGTTTGCCAAAAACTTCAGAACACGATAACTTCCTCATATTGTGTTGGATTTAGGTGATTCAAGCATCGTTGGAATCAGAACGATGAAATTTACTATTTGGCCTCTGTTTCAGGATATTTTGGAAACTTTCATTTTTTAGCATATCTTTTATCCCTTGAATTATTCCTCCCTTCTAGAAGCTTTTGGACTACCAAAATTTTGTTTTTACTCAGCAAAGTGAGGATAGAACTCCATCACTCTATCAATCTCTATTCACCTTACTTTTCTTGGATTGGTACCTTTGAGCCCCATACGAAGATACTCCACATTGCCTCTGTGTCTTTTGTCAAGAATTGAGTCTTCTTGTAATTCATTTAAATATTCAGGAGAAAAATCTTCTATAGATGGAATTTGAACATTCTTTTCTTGATCATCAATCATAGGAGGCTCATATAATCTCAATTTTTTGACTTTCACAATAGAATAAATTTGCATGTAAGGTGGCAAATCAAATCAGAAAGCGTTGTTACCAATCTTCTCCAAGGTTTTGAAACGACCATATCTGATTGGCTTAAGATTTTTACCTTCACCTTGTAGTCTTTCCTTGTTGATGTACAACCAAACTTGATCTCCCACTTGAAAATCACGATCAGCCTGATGCTTATCATGTCTTGCTTTGTACTTGGCTTCAATTTTCTCGAGTTGTTCTTGTACCCTTTGATGCATTAGATGAATTTTTTCAATGAAATGCTTGGATTTGTTTACATCACTTTGTTCATCTACTACAATATCTTTACCAAAGATGAAATCCAAAGGAGACTTTGGTAAATAACCTAAACAAACTTCAAATGGAGATACTTGTGTAGATGAATGCTTGGCACGATTGTAGCCATGCTCGATATAATGCAAATGCTCATCCCAAAGTTTAGGATGCTTAACACAATATCCTCGAAGGAGATGCACTATTGTTTTGTTTACTACTTCTGTTTGGCCGTCAATTTGTGGATGAAATGTTGTGCTCTTCTTCAACTTTGTGCCCATGAGTTCCCATAAACTTAACCAAAACTTCTCGATAAATTGAGAATCTCGATAAAAAATAATCGAAGTAAGTTACCCAAAATGAACCCATACTTTTTGGAAGAACATCTTTGCAGTCTGTTCAGCTGTAACATGTTTCTTACATGGCATCAACATACACATTTTGTTGAAACGATCCACTACAACATATAAATAATCATGACATTTCCTAGACATTGTTAGTCCCCTAACAAAATCCATAGAAATAATTTCCAAGGACGAGAAAGGATAGGAAGTGGAGTGTACAAACCCAATTTCCTATTGTTTGGCTTGCTAGTAGCACACATAGAACATCATAAACATCTTTAAAATCTTCATCTTGAGCATATTGTTTAATATAACTTTCATGTATGATTGAGTTATGCTTAAGAATAACATATGCATTAACAATAAGCCTTCATAACATATCTGTAACTTTGTTGTATATACCTTTCTTATACTTGATTACCAAATGAAATTGTTGTAGGAATCCCATCCATCGGAAATGTCTAGGTCATTGTAGTTTGGTTTGCGATTGTCAATTTTCCAAAGGTTGATGGTTAATATGAATAATTGTTTCTTTACCCATCAAATAGTGCTTCCATTTCTTCACGATTTGTACCGAAGCATACAACTCTTTATCACAAGTTGGATAGTTAATTACTGCATTGGAAAAGGTTTCAGAATGATAACATATTGGCTTACCACGCTGCATCAAAACTACTCCCATAGCATATTTGCTTGCATCGGTTTGAATTTCAAATGGCAGCTTAAGATTTGGAAGTGCTAGAACGGGCATTGTACTGATTTTCTCTTTCAAAGTGTCGAAGGCTTTCTGTTGCTTGCCTCCCCACTGAAAGCCTTGCTTCACACTTGCCAAAGCATGTAATGGTGTTGCATCGAATGTGAAGTTAGCAATAAATTTTCTCCAATATTGGGTTGCTCCCAAAAATCTCCTAATTTTTGTTACGTTGTTAGGTTTAGGCCAATTCACAATAACATCAACTTTGGAGGGATCATTCTTCTATTTACCACCTCCTATAATATTACCCAAATAAACCAAAGAGGTTTTCCCAAATTCACATTTTGACATCTTCAAATACAACTTTTGTTTTTTTAATACATCTATAACTTGTTTTACATGTTTGACATGCTCTTCACGAGTCTTACTGAAAATAAAAATATCATATAAGTGGACTAAGACAAAATCATCAAGGAAAGGGTCGCAATACATCATTCATAACTCTCATGAATGTGGCAGGTGCATTGCAAAGCCCAAACAACATAACTAACCATTCAAAGGAACCTTGTTTTGTCTTGAAAGCAATTTTCCAAATATCATCTTCAACAATCCTTATCTGATGATAATCGATTCTCAAATCTAACTTAGAAAAATAAAAAACTTCCTTTCACTGATCTAGCAAATCATCAATGCGACTTGGAAATCCACACACATGCACCATGTGCCATCTTTCTTTGGAACCAAAACAATAGGAGAAATTGAATCTCATGTTGGATTCCTCTTTTTTGAGGGAACCCTTCAAGTTCTTGAAACATCTTGCCATAAGTATTAATAACTTCAACCAATTCATGCTTTAGTTTAGAATCACATCCTGTGAAAGCTTTAGATTCAACAATATATTTAGCTTTAAAGATCAACAATACAAAATTCTTACTAGCATTCACAAGCCTTTTCATTTGACCAACACTAACAAGGCATAAGTTCATCTTCTTGTGACGTGATCCAATAATATACTCAACTCTATCTTTAAAAATATTATATTTGTTCTCATGACGATAGAATATGACTTTTCAGTCATATAAGTATGGACTCCCTAAAAGAATCCTGCAAATATCAAGTGGTACAACATCAAGCTCTACCTCATCTATAAAATTAGCAGTGGTGGTAAATTTGAGTTTTCATTTTCTTGTCACTTGTAATTTGACATCATCACATACCAACCCAAAGGGTAAGGTTTTGCATGAGGTGTAGTTTATAAATTAAGTTTTTTGAAAATTGCTTCAGAGATAAGTTTGACTTGAGATCCACTATCAAATAATGTATCAACCTTTGTATGTTTTGTAATGACCCTGATATGGAAAAACTTACTTCTTTATTTATCATTTTGAGATTCAATAGGCTTACTAGAAGAACTAGTGCTTGAATCAGAAGTTATACCTTTCATTCCCATGGTTGTGATTTTGGTTTCATCACCTGAACCAGATCCTAGATCTTATTGAGTTGTAGCAACAGTCTTTTGTTTCCCCTTGTTATTGAACTTCTTTGGTATCAATTTTGGATGTAATTTCCAATAGTGGTCTTCATCATGGCCATCTTTTGAACAATGTTTACAGGTAAGTTTCTCTCCCTTTTTCTTGATAGTAACATTTTTTTCCTTTGTCTTTAAACTTCCCCTTTCCTTTGTCTCCAAATTTAAAATATTTCTTGCTTGAGTCTTGTTGAACATTATTGCCTCTTGATTCTAAATGAGTTTCCTGAACACATATATCATCTATATTGGTGGGATTAAACATAAGTATAGTATGTCTCAAATAAATATGTAATTCACCTATAAACTTAAGGAGAGTATCTTGTGAAGTCAAATCAACACCCAAGATTAAATTTATTCTTCTAAATTCTTGTGTGTAACTTTGGACCCTCTGACCTTTAGCTTGTCTAAAAATTTTCCAATCCATAATTGCTTTTTGCATGTAAGCTAATGGATAAAATTTTCTTCTTAATGCATACTTATAAAATCATTCCAAGAAGAGATAATTTTACCACTTTTATTCAAATCTTCTTGAGTTTTGGCTTCCTACCAAATGAGAGTTGCACCTTCCAAGCGAGGAGAAGCAAGTTGGATCTTTGTGACATCATCATCAATCTTTTGAATCCTGCAATAGACTTCAATTTGATGAACCCAATTTTCCAACTTTTCAGAGTTTAATTCCTTATTGTACATAGGCAATTCAAACTTGACATCAAGCTTAATCAAAGGAGGCTTAGCATGTCCTTTTGGAGATGGAGGAGGTGTAGGTCTATGGGATGAAGGAGGTGAAGAAGGAGGTGAGGATGGGGATGGAGGAGGTGGAGGTGGAGGTGGAGGCTTTCTCCCATTACCACCATTACCTTTTGGTTGTTTATAACTTTCTACTTGCAACCTTGTTGTTCTCTCATTGTACAACACTTTCACCATCTCAGTCATATCAAAGAAATATTTTCTAAAAGTTTTCTCATCCTTAGACATCAACTCTTGTCCTTTTCCTTCTTCATGTACCATGGCTTGAGGAGTTTTTTTCCCCCTTGAGCAAATTTGAGGGTTTGGTTCTTCAAGTACTCCTTCTCCTGTTCTCAATTTAGGCCTTGTAAGTATTAAAAAAAAACTTGCAAATTATGTAAAACCTCCACAAAAACCATGCTCTGATAGCAAACTGATCTAAAATTAAAATTGAAGGTTTTATGAATTGTTCGACAAACTAGTTTATGTCTTTTAGGCAATGAATCATGATTGCAAAAGCACAAAAACTAAAATAATTTTTGCAGATTTTTAACTATTAAAATGGACAATAAGAAACATCAAAACACAACAAATTGATGATGGAGTTCACCCCTTCTGGTTTACATCTCTGGGTCAAGCTTCCAATGGTGGTTTTTTTAGTATATGCTCCAATGTTCAAATACATCAACATACAAGTCTCAACTTGAAAAAATAACATTGACGTTGCATCCAGAATTCCCAAAAACCCCTGTGTATGCTCTTATTGGGCTCAAAAAGGCTGAAAAATGGCCAAGATAGGTCTACTTCAAATTGTCCACAAACAACTCTACAAAATTGGTCCGCTCTGCAAAGTTGGCAACAAACAATTATGTGGCGTATTGGTAAGGCAGGAATTTGAAACCCAGAGGTCTCAGGGTTGATCCGTTGTATTCAGCAGGTTTGGTGTTTTTTGTTAAATAAAAAATTATTTTTTTGTTATGGGTTGGAGCCTCTCCGCCCATTTCTCTGCTCCCTGCTAGTTATGTGGCATTACATGGGACCGAGGGGCCTAGACCATAGGCCACGCGTCTCCCTAGACTCACTCCCAGTTGTGTTTTGGTTGATAAGACCTGGGCCTGGGGTGTGGGCAGGGTGTGCTACGCCCACAACCCCTAACTCCCCGCTGATGGTTGTGTTAACATAATAAAACCTGGGGCTAGGCCGGTCAAACACGCCCACCGGCCCGACCCTCCCCCCAACCGTCGAACCACTCCACCTTAAATGCAAATCCACCACCCGCATATAATAAGAACTACATATGGTCTAACAATTAGGTGGTCTGATGGTATGTTGGAGGTCATAAGTTCAATTCAGCAACAGGCTTGTCGGTCCGCTGAAAAAAAAATTGCCGCCAAAACCAGGGACACTTGGTGGCCTCTCATATGGCCACGTGGCACCCTCTCGTTGGCCCACATGGTGTCCTATGATTGGTCCACCACATCAACCGTACACCCATAAAACCGTGTGTCACGTGCCCTCATGCCACTGGTCAACCTGTGATCTGTACATTCCAATCAGTTGATGATGTTAGCATGATGTCATCGTACGGACTTCCATGTGGCATCTGTACACTGCACAGTCAATTCTACAAGTTGACTTTTTAGTTGTTTGCCAAAATATTCAGAACATAATAGCTTCCTCATATGGTGTCGGATTGAGGCAATTCAAGTGTCGTTGGAATCAGAACAATGAGATATACAATTTGGCCCTAGTTTCAGGAGATTTTGAGCACTTTCATTTTTATCATATTTTTTTTATCTCTTGGATCACTTTGAGTCTCCATTCAAAGAAAGGAAACATAACAATGCCCAAAGAAACATGGATGGAGACACAAATACGCCATCTTTGAGAGAACCAATACAAACCCAAAGTCGGGCCAACTTATGAATGTGTCACAATGAGAAGAAAAGTAGGCATGATAACCATAGACGAGCATTCCAAATGATACATGGTGAATTTCACAGAGGTTTGTAGAGGTCAAAGAAGTACCTAAATGAGGAAACTCATGTGCCATGACACATCTCTCTGCCCTAGGAATGAGGATCTGTTTGAATGATGATTGAGCGAAATCATTAGCTAGCGAGTGCAACACGAGGTTGTGCACAATGGCCAAGGGTGCATAAAGGCTCACAACACCTGAGCATTTAAACTAGGATGGTTGGACTCTATTTGAAGTGAAGGTTGATCCAGATGGTTGTTGATGCTTGATACCATATTCATTATTGTGACATGCATCGGGATTCTTCACTCGCTCGGGGAAATGATAAATAAAAATATTAAAATAGATATTTTCATGAATTGTAATAGTATACAAGTGTTATGACTTAGTTTATAATAAATTCATGGTAAATATAAATATTTAAATAAGTATTTTCATAAGATGGAAGCACTAGATAAGTTTTGGGAGTTAGCTTGAGTATATGTGTCATGAATTAAAAATATGAGGTAATAAGGTTAATTTCTTAGGATTATTACCTCTTTGAATATTATGGACCTCATTGAATGTAAAGATGAAAATATGAAAGTTTAGATAGTTACGTGGATTTCAGTTAATGCACTATAAACATGAATGTAAGATGTTAAAGTAAGTCATTTCTTAAAAAAAAAATGTGGATGTTGTACATATCTATGATACATTTATTAGTATTACATGAATTGATAAATATGAGCTTCAATTTGCATTCATTCATTAATCAAAAGCTAGACAAAGAATATCATGGTGCATAATTAACATGCAAATATATGTCAAAGTTTAGGGGTATGCAAGGGGACCATTGATCATTTTTGGTTCTTAATCTTGAATTTTGATAAAATCTTGGGGAAGAGTTAATGTTGCAATGGTTGTAAGATATCATTAGTCATACCAATTATGAGGGTTATGTGAAAAATTATGTGTGTGCATGGAAATCATCACAATTGAGGAGAACTAGTCACAATTGAGAATTCTTTGAGTTTTCAATAATGGGATTTCTTGGTCAATTTGTGTTAGAGCTTAGGATAGAGTTGGAGATAGCTTGAAGGATTTTGTTACAAAGAAGAGTATTTCCTTCTTTGAGTTGTGTAGGCTAAAGAGGAAACATAGCTCATGAGTTGGGTTGTTGTGAGAGTGAATAGATTAGAATTGTTGAGTTTTCAATGTCTTCTTTGTTAATACTTATTTATAATTATTTCTTAGCTTAATTCTTCTTATATTCATATTCATCATTAAGTAATTACACAAAAAATATCAACAGTAGAAACATAAATGCTAGTAGGATCATAAAGAGACAACCAAACACATGAGACACATAATTTTACATTGGGAAAACCCACCTGGGGGAAAATCCCTGCAACTGTTTCTTTAGAGAAATCATTCAATTCAACAAGAGATACAATTTGACCTTCTTGTAAAAAAAAAGTCAAACTAACCATAAAAATAGCCAATTCAAACCTGTTCAAGACAAATTTGGCCTCCTAAAATTCTTGAAATATCGACCTCCTAAAATTTTAGCCTCCTGAAATTTCGAAGCTCTGAAATTTTGGCCTACTACCATAGAAATCAGTTTGCTACTACTTTAAAAATTAGGTCTGCCCAGATTCCCGACTTGCCCTTTAAAATCTATTTTCCCTTGTCTTTCTCCTCCTTCGCTTGAACAAAAGTGATACAAATTACCTCTCAATTGATGAATTTTAATGGGTATATATAGTGATTGGATGAACCCGAAATGATGTGTCTGAAGGGTCAGGACAACAAGATCTTTTGGAGGGATGAGTTCACATTCTTGCAACCAAAAATTGAAATTTAGAAATTCAAAATTCCCTCTTTTTTAAGGCACATGAAGAACATGTATTGGATTTATTATTACATATATTTAAATGGATAAAACAATAATTATGAAGACGACCCATAGCTACAAAAATTAAACGCTCCCTCTTAGCTAGGTAGGTATCATAATGACTTCTTAAAATTTTCTCTCATTGAAAATTTTCTCTAGGAAAAGGTTGAATGAGATAGCTATGTTGATGTATCTATCTACTAATTGTGGAAATCATCCCACATCAAAATCATTCTCAACAAGTCATCACTCGGAGCCATTCACAAATTATATAATTCGTCACTTAGAACCTAGCCAACACCTATGACCTATGGTGAAGCCCTAGGCTATTACCATTCCTACATGCTAGTTGAATGGAAACTTTCCTTTACAATGCTATAGGCACTCACTCGCCCTCTTGGGGAGCACTTTGGGCCTTGATGCATATGGACCATTCTCCCTGACCATATTTTTTGGCCCTTGGTCAATACTTTGACCTATGACCTATTTTAAATGTATGTTTCTTGATGCAACAACATCAACACTCACTCTAACCAAGAAAAACATTCTCAACCACTCCATCTTGTCCCTAAAGTATACAAAATTCTCAAGCTTGTACCTAAAGTTTACACAATTCTTAAGCTTGTACCTAAAGTGTACAAAATTCTCAAGCTTTTCCTTGAAGTGTACAAACTTCACCCTGAGATAGAGGCTTTGTCAGAATGTCAATAATTTTCTTGACTGTAGAAATGCATTGGTGCATCACTTCTCCCTTATGTACCATGTCTCAGTACTTGATTTTAATGTGCTTTGACTTGTTATCATGGTCGTCTCCTACACCTGATCAAATGATCTTGTGAGCAGTTATTGAAGCCACACTACTTCACATCTCACCTAATTGGATGCAATATACCTGGACTTTGCACTGCTGATTGTGACCAATGACTGCTTCTTTCTAATCCAAAATATCAAAGTAGAATCCAAAAACTAAAGCACAATCCTAACATGCTCTTCTTGTCTTCTGCACTCCTTGCCCAATTTGTATATTCCTGCAGTTGTCACCTTGACCGGGTTCTCCCTCTAACATTGGGATAGATTTTTCTATGGAAATATTGGTTTCTCCCTCAACCACTTATCTTCTACAGATTAGTTATTATGGAAATGGTCATGGATTAGTTGTCCATCATCCCAATTTTTTGAAGGACAATGATAATATGCTTACCAAACTTTTGCCATACTTCTAGTTATAAGAAGTAATGTATCCAACCAAGATCCTTCATTTCAAACTCAAATGCCAACTCCCTCTGACACTGAAGTAGGGCTTGACTGCTCCCTCTATCATGGAAGCAAATCCTCCTACCACTGTTACTCCCTCTGTCACGTGAGTCCTTTTTTTTCGTAAAAAACAAGTCATATAATAGAAAAATCAACCAAGACTCATTAGATATCCAAGACCAACATGTTTTCTTGTGATCGTACAAAGCATTATTTATTTGAAATCATGAGACTTCTCATGTACCTCGAAGGTCATAAGTAGCTCTATGTGCACTTCTTCCTCAATTACTCCATTGAGGAAAGTGATCTCCACATCCACTTGGTACAATTTACAAAGCAATAATAATAGTTCTAACATAAATGTACCTGACAACTGGAGAAAACATCTTCTTTGTCTTACTAGGAGAACCCTCTTGCTATGAGTTTTTCTTTATGATGACCCTTGTTGCAAGCTAGATCTTGAAGATTCATTTGGAAGTCACCACAACCTTCTCTTCAATTCTTTAGCACACTTTCCTTCAAACTTACTAGCTTGTTTCTCCCTTTGATCTAGAAGTTCTTCTGGTCATCTGACATGGTTATATATGTATTGATCCATTTATCCCTCTTGAGCGAAAATTCTTTTGCCGCAAATATTTTTATGTTCTTGATGCTTCCTCTTATTTCCAGAGACTTGGCATCTTTCATAATGTACCTACAAACATCATTAGGAAGCCATGAAAGAACGATTATAACCAAGAAAAAGATACAAATTCAAGAGGATATCTTAATAGTAAAACGACAACAATAATAATCAAGGAAGAGATATAAGTTAATTACCCTTTGATATGATGATTATAGGGAATCTCCCTCTTGATCCTTTCGTTCTCGTATCCATCTTGAAAATCCATCATCCTCATCCTCATCCTCATCTACTTTCCTTCCTTCCGTTCATGAGTTAGGGTTTCTTCTTTCATCGGAAACATCGTTCTAGCTCTAGCTCTAGGGTTTTATCAACTAACCCTAGTGATTTTCATAGTTTACAAACCCTAAGACTTCCAAATATTATTGATACCTTTTTTAAGTCCAATATCTTGTTGTGAATATCATATCATCTTCAGAGTATCATATCTCAAATACTTTGAAGAAAAAAAATCTGCCATATATTGATCTATTCTAGAAACAACTAGACTCAAGCAATGGCATCCTAAGACCAACAATATATCTTAGCCAATATAATCATAATATCAATAGTACAATGCAAGGCACATAGCATTAGCGGCTTATATCTCTACAACTTATTTTAAGCATATACCTTTTAATCATACTTTAGAATACCAAAACACACTTGGTTCATATCCCTTAGTAGAACTTATTTTGTTAAAAGGCCTTCTAGAACTTTGGACCATAGTCCAAATTCAAATATTGTGATGATGTTACTTCTTGAAATATGCTACAGCAGGTGAACATTTATTGGTTGAGAGATAATGAAATTACAATATATTTTTATGTTTCATGAGTATCTCTAAATATGAAGATGAACGATGAACGATTTTTCAGTGAGAGTAAGTTGTCATCAGAAGATGGAATAATGGTATTTTAATAACCTTCATAAACATCTTCCTCCAACAGTCTTCGAGTGTTAGATACATGTGATTTTTGAAATTACTTTCCAGCCATGAAACTTTCCATTACCATTCATAAATCTGGGTGCTTATTTTGAGGCTAAGATGCAGTTAAATTTTTGGCCATCTAATCCTCAATTGACATACAAGTGAACTCAATGTTCTGCTATGATTTATTTAGAATGAAATTGTGATGCATCAGCAGTAGGTCCTTAATCCTTGCATGAAACACATGATTCCTTGAATTTTATATGGCACTCAAAACCAAATGGAGATTTATTTTTATCCAATCTGAGTTGATGTTGAAGACATCAAATATAGTGAAGAGAATAAATCTCTTTAATGAGAGATGGATGGAGCTCGAATGTCTAGATAAGACTTCTTTAAAAGCTTTGTAATGTGTCTCTTTCAAAACATAGTATTCAGACCCCATTGAGCCTTATTTATGTAATATCATAAATCATAAATCGAGTCAACAACTTTGCAAAACATGGATAATAATACACAAAAAATGGAACATATTATGCAAATCAATTTTTCCTTCTCAGTATCACATGCCAAGATGTTTGACTACAAGGTCCCTAATATTTCAAGTTTGTAATACAGTGAGGAAATTCCTTTTGGAATTTTCAACCAAGATTTTATTTCATTGATCGGGTTGATCTGAAATTAGAGGAGAACTTATCCTTCCTAAAAAGTGATCGTCCTCCTCCACTTTGCAAGTAAAAATGGGTCTTATGCAAAAACGAGTTTTTATGGTCTCTTCAATAATTATGAGTTAGTTTTCATGTAAAATTTAAACAAACATCTCATCATTTAATCAATCAAGAAGAGATATGACACAAAATTTGGTGACGGGGTTCACCCCCATGGGCTACATCTTTGGTCCTGCTAACACAGCTAGAAAACTCCTTATATTTTAGTGAAAAGGAGTACATAAAGTTTGCTGCCAGTATGAGTGGCTAGTTTCCCCTTCAATGAAAAATTATCGTGCCAAGAACTCTCACTCTATAAAGCATGATAACCTACAATCAGTCATGAAACAATCAACAATAAAAAGGGCTCCCACATCAAGACCTTGTACTCCATTTGAAAATGAGCATACATGTACAACAATTCCACATTGAAGTACAAAACAAGAGCTTTCCTCAAAACAACATAATGATAAAAGACAAAAATGAGGTGCACCACAGAAATCATAACTACTACAGATACATATAAGGCTGGAAAACCCCTACAAGGTCCTCTCCATGCTCAAAAGACTTCAAAAACTGCTCCAAAACATTGATTGATCATGGCACCCATAAACTCAAACCTGCAAAATGTCTCTTCAAAAGTGCTCCAATCAGTAAATGGAGGCTTCTAATGGATTCAAAATGTCCAAAAACCCTTATTTGGACTCTTCTTGAGCTCCAAAAGGCCAAAAAATCATCAAGTTATGGCTCTCCCAAGATTCTTTTGTTATCTATCCTCCAAATTGGATTAATCGGCTAACTGAGCGACAATTCCACCCTAAATTCTGCTCGGGAGGTGAAAATTGTTCCCATCATAGGTGAAAGTTATCGAACGATTAATTTGTTCAGTAACCCTTAAGCACAATATCAGGGCCAAATGGGTGCCACGGGTTTAAGGGCTGGACCAATGGCCCGCCCTCGCCGGTTGAGGCCCCTTTCCCTTTGGGCTTGTGGTCATGTTGGGGTTAATATGGCTGGGGGTCATGGCTAACTACCCACCCCTGCCACTAGAATCCACTCAACACTCTCTTGGGGTCACATGCACAGCCATATGGCCTAGCTATTAATTTTGGACAACTAGGTCCAAAATCCATGTTGTGATGCTTAGATAAAGATGCCAATATTTTTATTGGATTCCTCTTTCGAAGAGGTGCAAGATCGATCTAAAGATCATCTTGATCTGATGAGCAATATAATTATTTTTAATTTATTCAAAATATGTGCAGGTCGACCTGAAATGAAATGTAGGTTTGAAGCCCCAACATTTATGTCACACACCCTCATTGATGGATATAAATAGGTCAACGTTGGAGGTCATTTTCACTCATCCATCCTCACACATTCTCTCTCATCATCTGCTTGGTTCAATCACCTTGGAGGCTCTTCTTCATCCACACATGGGAGATTGCAGCAAGAAGATTTTTTTGTTTTCGACCTAGGGTTTCAGCGCAGAGTTGACCAGTGTTGACTTTGGTAAATGCATGGTCAAAATGACCCCAACTTTGGTCAAAATTATGATTTCTACAGTCCGCATTTTTTGGCACATAAATCAATGTTGACCGTTGACTTTGACCAAGATGCGTTGACTTTTTGCTATTATTGTTTTGTGTTGACTGTTGACTGTGACAACGCTGACTTTTGTTGACTTTGGGTTGACTGATCTTGCTGTCCGAGAGGGTTGTGTGACACTTCTGGTTGGCTGACCGTATTGAGACTTTGCTGGTTGAAGCATCCTATTGACCGTTGTAATGCACCAACACACACATATATTTTTGGCTTGTCTTTTGTCGATCTACTGCTATGTTCTATCAGCATTTTACTTTCTTGTTTATGTGATTGTTGTTTGATATTGGGGATAAAAAGTAAAGTTGCATCAAGCATAGAACATCTACGAAAATTTACACGGTATCAGAGCTGAGGTGAAGACAAAGCCCAAGTTTGTAGCAATCACCGAAGAAGAGCATGGGTACCTCAAACTATAATGGTTTTAAAGATGATGACAAATTGACTAGGAAGGAAGACATCCATGCCTGGAAGATGACATTGGATCTTATGTTGGAAGACTAAGATGTCATGGACTATGTGTAGGGTAAAATCCAAGAGACTCCATCCACTGCACCTGCTGCCACCAAGTCAAAGTATAAGAAGGGGGAAATCAAAGCAAAGATGATGATTAGAGACTCAATTCATAAGAGTTTGGTTGCCTACATCTCTGAGCTGGGTACATCCAAGGAGATGTATGATAAGTTGGTCAACATGTTCAAGGCCAACAATGCATATCAAGTCCTATTCTTTCAGGATCAACTGAAGAATTTGAATAAAGGCAGGGATGAATCCTTCCAATCATATTTTCTGAAGATGACCAAAATTAGGAATCATCTTCTGGCTATTAGGGAGACAATAACTGATCGAGAGATGGTTCTCACCGCACTTGGAGGTCTCTCATATGAATGGCATGTATTCAACACTACCATTCTCAATAACAATGTCATACCTGATTTTGACGAAGTATTATCGAGATGCGTACAAGAAGATACAAGGATGAAGGAATATGAAAATGAAGGAAATGTTACCTTCACTACTCGTGCTAAGAAGAAGAACTTTGATGGTCCAAGGAACAAAGGAAGAGCAGGGGCCCAAGGGAAGAAAGGAAAATGTTACACATTCCACAAGACCAGCCACTATGCTAGAGAATGCCCTTTCAAGAAGGATTCTCCTAATGATGATGACAACAACAACAACTGGAGGAATGACAGTCAAAGGAACAACAGATTCAAAGGAAAGAGGAAGGCTTCCTCTAGTGGAAATGGGAAACCTTACAAAAGGTCGAGAAATTCCAGGTATGAGGAATCTAACATTGATGATGATAAAATAAATGAATTCATTCTTGTATCTTCCCTCTCTACTGCATCTCCACCCGACACTATGGATGTCTGGCTGATAGATAGTGGTGCCTCAAGGCACATCACTGGGTTCAAGGAAGCACTTTCTGACATGGTTGAGATGGTTGTTAATCTGAATTTTATCCTTGGAGATAATGCCACATATCCCGTGAAAGGTACAGGGACTGTGACCCTCCACTTGTCTCAAGGTCAAGTCCTCCTCTTGCAAGGTGTACCATATGTACCTGATTTGAAGAAGAACCTTGTGTCTATATCGGCCATGGAAGACAAAGGTTTCAATGTGGCATTCATTGATGGGAAGGTGTGTATCTGGAAGAAGAGTTTCAGGGAAGCTATCAAGATTGGGTTTAGAGTTGATACACTATACCAGATTGGAGGAAGTCCACTGGGAGAAATGACATGTGATACTATCCAACGGACTGAACTATGGGATCGGAGGTTTGGGCACATTCACTACAAAGCCCTTCCTGAAGCAAGGAAGGTGGTGACAGGGATGTCCGAGTTCACAAATGATCATGAAGATGTATGTCAGGGTTGTGCCGACGGAAAGCATACAAGGGGACCTTTCCCCTCAAGCATCACAAAGACATCTGGTGTCTTGCAATTGATACATTCTGATCTGTCTGGTATGCTACCCGTGACATCCTTGGGAGGATGTTCTTATTATATGACGTTCATAGATGAATTATCTCGCAAAACCTGGATATACTTCTTGAAAAAGAAGGATGAGGATTTCATTTGGTTATGTACCTTTAAATCCTTGGTGGAAAATCTAGCAGGGAATAAGATAAAGATATTGAGGACCGATAATGGCACTGAATATGAGACTAACGAGTTCAAGAATTTTTGCAGAGAAGATGGCATCAAGAGGGAGACCACATCTGTCTATACTCCTAAGCAGAATGGCGTTGCTAAAAGAAATAAAAGGACCATTGTGGAAGCTTCCCGTGCCATGCTATGTGACCAAGGTGTTCCGAAGTTTCTGTGGGGAGAAGTCGTGAACACTACTATGTACATACAAAACCGATGCTTACATTCTGCTCTAGACTCCAAAACTCTTGAAGAGGCTTTCTCAGGTAAGAAACCTGACGTCTCACATTTTAGAGTTTTTGGATGTCCTGTTTATTTTCATGTACTAAAGGAGAAGAGGAGAAACTTGGATGCTTCTGGGAAGAAGGGAATGTTTGTGGGCTATAAAGAAACTTCGACGACCTATAGAGTCTATGTGCCTAGTCAAAGGGAAGTGGAGATATGCCACAATTTTACCTTTGACGAAGATGCTTCCCTGAGGAAAGTAATCATTCTTCCGAGATTTGAGGAAGATCATGAAGCAAGGCCTAGAAATCAAGAAGAACCGAAGGATGAGACGATGCCCGATGTTGAAGGACCGATGGACCCTATTGATCCACCTCCTTCAATGAGGAAGAGACCATCATGGCTTAGGGACACTCTCGAGGATGCCGAAAATCATATGGCCCCAATGGGGTGCATTTCGTGAAAGCAAGAAGCTGAATAGATACCAAGGGTATCTAGCAATCTTGAGTACAATCATACAATATGAGCCTATATATTTTGAGGAAGTCGTAAAGCATCAAGTCTGGAAGAATGCTATGCACGAAGAATATGAGTCCATTATGAAGAATGATGTCTAGGATGTGGTTCCAAGATTGGAGGACAACACAGTTGTTACCTTGAAATGGCTCTATAAG
Organism: Pinus albicaulis; assembly: GCA_034641835.2. Lineage (NCBI taxonomy): Eukaryota > Viridiplantae > Streptophyta > Pinopsida > Pinales > Pinaceae > Pinus > Pinus albicaulis. Next base: position 1,059,339,350 of record CM076570.1, read on the forward strand.
ATCAAGCATGGATCTGATGGTAGCGCTGAAAAGTTCAAGGCAAAATTCATTGCCCGTGGCTTCTCTCAAAAGGAAGGCATAGACTATGATGACATATTTTCACCTGTGGCTTGATATACCACCATCCGATCTATCATAGCTCTTGCTGCTACGCAAGGATGGAATCTTCATCATATGGATGTGAAGACCGTATTTATACATGGTGCGATAAAGGAAGAGGTGTATGTGGAGCAACCTTTGGGGTTTGAAGTCTAGGATCGGGACACCCATGTGTGCAGGTTGAAGAAGGACCTTTATGGGTTGAAGCAAGCACCCAGAGCTTGGTACGAGAGGATACATAGCTACCTGATGAAGCTGGGCTTCACTCGTAGTAATGCTAATTCGAACCTTTACTTCAAGGTTGATGGAGAAAAGCCTCTCATTCTGGTGCTGTATGTGGACAACCTCTTCTTGATAGGTGCTAACCCTCTCATTCATCAGTGTAAGAGGGATCTCGCTGCTGAGTTCGAGATGAAGGACCTAGGATTGATGCATTACTTCCTAGGCCTGGAGGTCTAGCAGAGACCTGGTGAAATTTTCCTTTCTCAAGGAAAATATATTGTGAAGCTTCTAGAAAGATTTGGAATGGTGGATTATAAGTCTGTGTCGACATCGATGGAGCTCAGCTTTAAGAAGACGAGTGGCAGCGCTGCTGGGATCGTGCTAGCAAATCCTACTGAGTATCGTCAACTTGTAAGGGCCCTGATGTTCTTAGTGAACAGTCGTTCGGACGTATGTTTTGCAATGAACACTTTGATTCAACATTTGGTTGAGCCTCGTCACTTTTACTGGGTTGGTGCCAAGAATCTGTTGAGATATTTTTGGGGCACGATAAACCATGGGATGAGATACACTGCCGGGAGTGTGACACTCCATGGATATACTGATTCCGATTGGTTTGGCAATGTGGTGGATCATAAGGGCACATCGGGATGCTGCTTCACAATTGGGTCTACTTCGATATCATGGATGAGAAGGAAGTAGAAGTCAGTGGCTTTGAGCACTGCAGAGGCCGAATACATTGCAGTGAGTATGGCATGTTGTGAAGAAGTTTGGTTGTGAAAGATCTTCAATGATTTGTTCGGGCATGTGCTAGATATCACCGTGATACTCTGTGATAACCAAAGTGGGATTCGGTTGTCTGAGAATCCCGTGTTCCACGATCGATCCAAGCATATTGATATCAGGTACCACTTTATCCAGGATATGGTACAGTGAGGCGCCGTAAGGCTCGATCATATAGGAACTAATCAGTAGGTCGCGTACATTCTCACAAAGCCCCTGGGGAAGGTCAAGTTCCTAACCTTCCGTGAGAATCTTGGTACGTGGAAAGACCCTATGCTAAGGGTCCTAATGGACAATGAGCTCTTGGAGCTCTGAGGGGATTTGGGGATAGCTTCTCGAAGCTATAAGCACACACGGGGCTAGGTTTGCTAAACCTTGTGGTGCTTCTGACCCACAGTTATGATGTTGAGTTGGTTCACCTCTCATGATCTGTGCCCCATATGCATCCTACCCATTGAGTCCCAGACTCATGGGAAGTACCTCTCATTTGGCCAGTGAGGTGGGAAAATCTAGAGACTAGTAGAAAATACTGATGGACGAATCAGATATTTCCATACTCTTTATGTATAGGATGGCACGTGTCCAACCACTTGATCTGGGATCAATTCTAGTGAGGGTTCGGACCTCCAACTAACTTCGGGTTGGTATGGGACTCTTTTTGAGTCCTATAGAGGTTTCGAACCTCTGGGCTGAATCTGTCAGCCGAGAATGATGTATTTGTGACTGACCCACTTTTGTTCTGAAATAAAGAAGCCAGCAAACAAGTTACAGTGGGATGACGCACGATGTTTGGATGGCACAGGTGGATGGAGTTCTCCCGAGTTGAGAGGGAGTGATAATTTTGGAAAACTAGGTCCAAACTCCATGATGTGATGCTCAAATGAAGATGCTAATATTTTTATTGGATTCCTCTTTCGGAGAGGTGCAAGATCGATCTAAAGATCATCTTGATCCGATGAGCAGAACATTTATTTTGAATTTATTTAAAATATGTGCAGGTCGGCCTGAAATGAAATGTAGCCTTGAAGCCCCAGCAGTTGTGTCACACACCCTCATTGATGGATATAAATAGGTCAACGTTGGAGGTTATTTTCACTCATCCATCCTCACACATTATCTCTCATCATCTGATTGGTTCGATCGCCTTGGAGGCTCCTCTTCATCCACACGTGGGAAATTGCAGTAAGAAAATTTTTATGTTTTCGATTTAGGGTTTCAGCGTAGAGTTGACTAGCGTTGACTTTGGCTAATGCATGGTAAAACCGACCCCAACTTTGGTCAAAATTCCGATTTCTGCAGTCCGCATTTTCTGGCACAGAAATTGAGGTTGACCATTGACTTTGACTGAGATGTATTGACCTTTTGCTTGTTCTATTTTTCATTGACCGTTGACTGTGACAACGTTGACTTTGGGTTGACTGATCTTGTTGTCCGAGAGGGTTGTGTGACACTTCAGGTTGGCTGACCGTATTGGGACCTTGCTGGTTGAAGCATCCTGTTGACTGCCGTAACGCACCAACATACATATATATTTTTGGCTTGTCTTGTGTCGATTTACTGGTATGTTCTATCAACATTTTACTTTCTTGTTTATGTGATTGTTGTTTGATATTGGGGATAAAAAGTAAAGTTGCATCAAGCATAGAACATCTATGAAAATTTACAACTATGCCTTAACTCCGCCCTCGTCCACCTAGTGCCACATTCTGCTTTGTCGGGGTCACGTGCAGGTGTAATAGAAACAAGGGTTGTCCCCTTTCCCGTCGGCGCTCTGTTCGTGGATATGCCAAGGTCACTAATCCAGGTGGATATTGGTGGTCACCTGACTATTCCACTTGGAGCCCCACCATTGCTTCTTTCTGTTTTTCAATTTTCTTAATTGTAGCACAGTTTACTATTTTTAGCATTTTTCGGGTCTTGAACTTCCGGAGCCGTTTTGAGGCCTTAAACGACGTTTTTTTTTTTTTTTAAACCCAGGAGCAACATGAAAGGAGTTTCCATGTTGCTCACATCAAAATTTGTGTTCCTCAGATAGATCTTTCTAGCAAGGTATTGTGTGCGTCAAACAGATATCATATGCCAAAGCTACGTCGTCGGGAAGATTGATGTACCAATTTACCCAAACAGGGCCCTTAGTTTTGGTGTTTCATCTCCTAGGGTTATGTTTTGGATTTTTTAGGGTTTTCCATTGTTTCCCAATAATAAATAAGCCCCTGAGCCTCATTGTAACACAATTCAGAGGCCTGTAAATGCCACATCTCTTCTCATAGATAAGCTACCAGTGCCCTAGCTAGTTTATTTCCATTCTTCTTGTAAGCATATTTTAGTTATTTGTTATTAATGAAATGAAGTTTTATTTCTGCTGCATCTCTGCTTTTATGTATATTTATTATTTCATTGTGTTCCTGCATAAATCCAGATCAGTGGTATTAGAGTGGTCTGCTCTTTCTCGATCCTTCTTTGCATGTCCCCAACGAGGTTGGGGTATAAGGATTTAGGGCTCGATATGGTTGAACCTTTGCAAGATCAGCCTCGCAAACCTCGACGACCACCCATGGGGGAAGAAAATAAAGATGAGGGAGCACGATATCCTATTAAAATATTGCTTGAGGAGGCCCTCGAGAAATAGAGGAACACGATGATGGATAAATTTTCCTAGATCCTTCAATCACTGCCCACTGGTGGCGCATCTACATCCAGTAGTCACTTTGGAGGCGCCACTCCTTTTAAGGTACAAGTAAACTTTGACTTTTCCATATTTGAGGGCCAAATAGATGCAAACACTGTAGATATATGGTTGAATCTTTTAAAAGGATATTTCTCGATTCATGAATTTTTCGACCGGGAGAAGATTATTTTTTCACTCCTCAAATTCGTCCCCCGTGTCAAGGACTGGTGGGAAACCTACTGTGAGAAAAAAGACGAGGGGGAACCCTTTCTGTTCTCGGTCGTACCCACTTTGAATTATTTCTGAGACGCCATCAAGGAACAATATTATCCAGTGGGGAGCTATGAGGACAAGCACATACAATGGGCTACGTTGCGGCAACAAAGGGATCAAGATGTGCATGAGCTGACGAATCTGTTCCATACCCTGCGCACAAAGTTGGGTATCAAAGATTCATAGAAACATTTGGTGTTGAAGTACCGCAATTTTTTGCACAGATACAATAAAGAGGAAATAGAATTTTTTTGTGTAGGTAAATCCCCTCTATGGACAGAGGTGATCCCTCTATCCCTGGAGTGGGTCTAGCAACAAGGGAACAAGATGGACTTTCAGACTCCTAGATTATAAATGAAAATGGGTTAGGATAGATGGCCTACCTTGGTCCAACGCTTTTGTTGTCGTTTGTAGTAGCAATCCGCTAATCTTTGTCTTCACACGTCGCAGTCTTTCAATGATAATTTCTGTGTCCCTGCACAAGGATCAAGTGAACGGTGATAGCATACGAAAACATATTTTCATTCACAATGATTCGATTAGTCAAGGAGAATCAAACATTTTGCAAATTATCGAACACAAAATTGGAACCAAAAACCAGTCTTGCATTAAATATAGAGAAAAGAAGTTTACAACCTGAAAGCCTTGACGTTGCAGCCTCCTTTGATGGGTTCAGTCAAACGCGTCTTAAGCATTCGTCGGGGATCAGACTCTGTGAGGCAATGGGCCTAAACACTCTCTCAAAAATGGATTCCTCTCTGCTTTATTCTCACACCAGCTATATTAAGGATTGTTCAGCTAGCTGAAACTATGTGAGAAGGATGTATTTATAGGAGGGGAGGAGGTGGTTTTGGATCCCTCATAAGGTGGAAGAGAGGCCTTATCCTTTGGGGAGTTTCTCAATTATAGGAAACAAGAAGCCAAAGGAAGGACTTCGACGTTATTCAGTCGAACAATCCATGATGACTCTGCTCACGAAGTGGTTGGTCATGAAAACTTTGTTTCTATTTTAAAAAACTTTCCAAAAACAACTCGGCGCGGGTAGTCCATAGAGATAGAGCGCCAATGGATGCGAGGCCCAGTGTTAATTTCTCTATGGGCACGAGGCCATAACTTCCTACCAATGCCGACCCAAAATCATACGTTTTTGAGAGCCTGCTTCAGGAATGATCAACAAAGGAAATTTTCTTCACATGCCAAGGGATGCAATGACACTTTTTTCAAGGTATGACAATACAAAAAAGTCACTTAAATGGTCCTCCAATGTTTGGGATGGGGATTGCAGGGACGGTGAAAAAATACTGTGTAACAGATTCCCCCTAAAGCATGAGGTCCAAGAGAGAGGGAGGATTGAAATTATTTATGAGAACTTGTTCAAACCAAACACTTCCATCGGAAGACCCGCAAGTACAAGTACAATTGATATCTATGATACATGAATATGTGGCATGGGTGCAACCATCCATAATAGAGTACATATAAAAACAAGATCTGAGGTATGGACGCAACCATCCAGCGAGAAGGATCAAGAAATAGACTCAGGTATGGTCGCATCTATCTAATCAAAAGATTCATGCATATAGTCATGATAAACCAAAACATCTCACAGCCTAGATTTTATCAGACAAAACCCAGGGTCTTGCGCTCCATCTTGACCAAAACAAGTACAAATTCAAGCATGTGAATGAGTGAGATGAAGTCGAACATGTAAGAAATTTTCCTGATTACTAGCCAATAATGAAAGTTGTTAACGGGCGCGAGAGAAACCACCAATAAATAAAATGGCTCTCAAGGTACAACAAGTACAATCTGCGAAATGTGAACAATGAGTTGGCATCGAATACCTGCGGAATCACTCGATTGAAGGCCAATGATGAGGTCATGTCGTTGAATGCAAAGAACTTTCCATTGAGGCATGCAAGCTATGCAAGCTCCAAGGTACCGGAAGGGAGTCTCTAGACCAACTTCTTAGATAACGAGCTGATGTCAACAGGAAGTGACTTGGTCGAAGGAGGGCCATAATGTTTCCCATATCATCAACACGAGATAGAGGAATAAGATAATAGTGAATCAGGACCAAACAGAGGATCAGAGGTTGAAAACTACAAAAGGAAACTTCTCTTGAACATATTGGCGACAACACTTCAGAATTTGGCAGTATTTTACATTGTGGGATCTGAGGTCATGATGACATGGCAAAGAGCAGATGAGAGGTCAAAACAGATTACCCAAACCCATGGAGGCAAAAATGAAGAAATGGGATGTCCCCAACCAGACACAAATTGCTGACAAGTGTCATGTTCAAGAGTGATATATTGCCGACAAGACTGAGAATTGGTTCTATTTTCCCCCACCATTTCTGGTGAGTACCCCAATTATTTTTGGAAACAATCTTGAAGGGGATAACATGTGCTTGTCATATAAGTTTGTCCTTCGGACAAATGCATCTTAGTACATTTTATGAGTCCTAGGAAGGAGGAACTCGGTTACGTCATGGTGACGATTTCTGATGTCATGTAGGTTTTAACGAGTCTGACAAAGGAAGAACTCGACGTCTTTTCATATTTAAGAGTTTGAAAAGAAGTGGAAAAGAAAACTCCAGCAAGTCCTTTTTCGTAGGTAGTCTCACAGATATGAAAAGGTAGAAAACTATGTCTGAGAGAACCTCTTAGTCACAATAGGCTAAGGTATTCCTTTTTCGTAAATAATCTATCCCAGCCCGAAAAAATGGTAAACGTATACTGGGTAGATATCGTTTCGCAGCCTTTAACGAGTTCAAAATGACAAGAGTCTCAAAAATATTTTCAATTTTCGAGAGTCAGAAAAGAGTTGAAATATGACTCCAGGGGGTGAATTTTCGTGTTTTTACCGAGTCTGAAAAAGTATAAAATAAAACTCGTCACTTCATCGCCGTCACATTGAGGACCTATTGGTGCACAAGAAACGCACGTAAAACCCATTTTTCAAGATAAAATAGTAAACATGATCGAAAAATATGCTCAAAAACCTAATTAGGGTTCTGAAAAGTTTATAAAATGCCAAAAATAGTAAAAACAAATTACTTTTCACTTTTTACCTCTTGTGAGCATTTTTACCCTTTTTCACCGTGATTTTGTGGAGCTGAAAACAAACAATCTAGGAGGCCAATCGCGAATCTGTGTTTTCCAGGTGAGAGATCATATCCTTGCCTGCATTTTGATGTAAATTTCGTTGCCTACAATCCATTTTTTAGATCTGTGGGGGGATTTTTGTTCAATTTAGGGCGCGATGGTCGGCGTGGGTTCTGGGCACGGACTCGCGCCAACCCGCCTTGAATCTAGACGGGTTTTTTGCGTGTAAATTCAACCAATTAGCCCATTTTAAACCTTTCAATAGTGAATAATTCGACTAATGAACACCCCATTGGTGTTTTGCAAGTGTGTGAAAGCAAAATGGTGATCGAATGGAAGGAAAGAGAACATAGTGAAGAAGATGAGCAAGCCTTAGGCAATGTGAGATGCATTGATGTTCTCAGGGATTGCAGGCTTAAAAAATTATTCATGGAACCATGTCTCTGAGCTCAATCGGAGCTATTACAGTACCTAATCAGTTTATGGGACATTGATCGGGAAATATTCATAATTCACGATTAGGAGATAGAGATTAAGGTATAAGATGTTTACTTCATCACTAGATTATCATGGAGGGGGGAAGTACCAATCCTGACAGGTACTCGGCCCACAATGGAAAACATGAGCATGGTCATTGACAAAGTTTTCCAAGGGGCAAGGAAAGGATCCAAGAGCGGGAAGGTGGATATCTAAACCATTCCCGATTTGGCACTAAAGGTAGTGTTGCACACCATCACGTGAGATGTTAGATCTCAAGCTCTGCATGAGGCCACAAAAACACAGTGAATTCTTGCCGTAGATTGTATGGCGCCAAATCTCTACAACTAGGCAGAGGCGGTAACCATTAATATGAAACGACAATTAACAAAATGCAAGAACGACAAGCTGAAACAGTTCGACTATGGGTCCATCTTGGTACCATTCATCTTGGAATGGTTACCAATTTTTCAACGTCAGGAAGTGATAGTTCCTACACCAGCAGCCTAAGAGCCACGGATGGTCCGTTGAGCGGTTTTGATGCCAAGATCAGGAGGCGGTCAACATATGTCCTGGAGACCGAAATTCATTGAATGGCTCCATAGACAACTCATTGTCATGGAGGACTGGCCCTATTCTGGCGCGAACTTTACGGGTGATGTGGATCTTCCACTCCCAGCAAGAGAGGATTGGGATGAAGCATTGGGTAAGACTCATTTTTATATTTTGATGAGTATTATGATTTTTTGTTATCATTATTATATATGTTCTGATGTTAATCCATGTATTTGTAGATGTTGGCCCAGAAAGACTTGCAGGAATGTCTCCAATATCACAGAGGATTCCTCGTGATTTTGATGTGGCCCCTCATGGTGAGGGAATCGAGGAGGAGGAAATCGTATGTAACTTGGAGGGACTCACCTGTGGAATCCCAAACTATGCGAGATTTGACGATGTTCCCCGCGCATACTAGAGGCACACCGTGGGGGTGTCAAACCGTGTTCACCACTTATTGAGGCGGATTTTGCGGGAAGTGACATGCTACCATGAGCATCATGCCAATTAGACACCTAGGCTTTTATTTCTGCATATTTTTTTAGAGACATGATGTCTTAGGATGTAACCAAAACATACATTTTAATTATAAATCTTCCAGAAAATCACATAAGGAATTTTTGGAACCAATGCATTTCGAACTACCAACTGTAGTTCATCATCAGGATAATGATGATGAACATACATATTTTTTGAACTTATGATGCACATGGATGCAAACAATCGATATATATATATATATATATATATATATATATATATATATATATATGAATCTTATTATGTGATGATGATGTTTTACAAATTATGCAAATGTCTATCTAATACAATATTGGCTACTGTATCAGTTAACACATTCATTCATCTAGGAATATTTTTGAGTCTCAAAAGTGTTTTCCATATTCATATATATTTCCATTATGTCATTACCATTTAGCTCTTATTTCATAGCCGTCTAACCTAAAACCTTACATCAAGTAACCATTTTCATAAATATATGGGTTAGGATCCTTGTCTTCCAAAGTTATTTATTTTATGTATTTAAAGTGAATTTATGATTAGAAATTAGAAAATTAACATAGTTTCATATATCTATATATGTGTTATGAGTTTTGTGACATGTGTAGGTCAAAAGGAAGCTTCTAAAAAACCTTTATTTGGCCTCCTAAAACCAAATTCGAATTTGAGTGGAGAAGATCATGGGATCATGAGGACATGTGTCTCATTTCCTTTTTGTATTGAAACTCTAAGAAGATATGTGTCTCATTTCTTATTTGTATTGAAAATCTAAAAAGACATGTGTCTTATCATTTCCTATTTTGATTGTAACTCTAGAGATAGAGGGAGAGATTCATGGACTCTCATTAATGAGATAACTTCTCATATTTTTGTGTAAATAGGGGAAGCTTTTTCCTATCAAGGGTAGTGAAAAATAGGAGAAGAAGAGAAAGGATTAGAGAGTGTTTTATAACAAAACTTAAGATAGAATGTGATGTAGATTTGTGAGTTTATCAATAAAGAAGTTCAGTGCATTGATGCTGTTTTGATTACAACTTTAAGAAATTGAAGAATTTCACCAAATTGGTAGCAGAGGGCCCCTGCTATTCGATGAGGTTTTACGTGTTTTCTAAATAAGTCATTTTCAATTCTGTTTTTTCATATTTCCTTACTTAGACTGCTTTCTAAAATCATATCTTTTAGCATTATGTTTCATGTCATTTGCTTGGATAAAGGATCTTCATGATATTGCAGTTAGTCTTTCTCAAGCTCTTCCAATACATCTCTATTAAATGAATGGGATTTGATTATGTGTCGAGTTGACTTTGAAATTATTACATTACTTAGTTAAAAGAATTAGAGGTTTTATTGGACACTAAATTGACTAGACATTTTGGCGCCGTTGCCGAGGAAGTGTAACTAGGTAGCCTTATTTCTTACATCTAAAATAATAATAATAATAATAATAATTTTTCAAGTATGCTCTCCTCCTGCACTTTGTGTGATCTAGAAAATCAGAAAAAAAATAATTTTTATGTTAAAAATAATAATAAATTATGTTTTCATCATTTCATTTCATTTTACAATAAACTTTAAAAATGATGAAAATTTTTAATTTTAATAATTGTTTTGTTTAATGAAATATACATGTATATTTTTGAATTTTTGAAAATATAATATATAATTTTATTAACAAATCAATTAAAAATAATAATAATAATAATAATTTAAAAATAAAAATAAATAAATTGGCTCATGGAAATAAGACCCACGCATACGCATGAGACCAGCCTTTGGCTTCGCTTTACGCATATATGCAGGCCTTCAATCCACACAAAGACCCATGCACTGCAATTTAAAAAAAAAAAAAAAAAAACCTTCTCTTTTCCATATTCGTTTTTCCTCAAACAACAGTTATTAGAAATCATTTAAAAAAAAAATTTGCACACAATGAAAGTATATCACATGAAGAAACTGTTGATGAGGAGAAGATTGCAAATTGTTGATGAGGAGAAGATTGCAAATTGCTGATGAAGAGAAGATTACCAATTCAATTGCAGGGACAAACAATGGAAGTGTATCATATGAAGAAATTGCTGATGAAGAGAAGATTTCATATTGTTGATGAAGAGAAGATTGCAGATTCCATTGCAAGTAATTGGAATGAGGGAGATCGATCTGAACTTCTCTGTGAGATACAAGCCATTACACTTCAAAACATGCAAAAAAAACAAATCAAACCACAAGTAATTGCCAGAAAACGAAATGCGTAATTGTAAAAAACACCCAATTTTAAAACGAATTTTCTGAGCAAACCGAGGCGAATTAGAAAAAAATTAAACATGGGTTTTTTTTGGAACGGGGTGAATTAGGTAATATTATAAGAACTTTCTAAAATTTGCAGCCATTTGGGAGAAATTCAGGGTTCTTCGGAGCACTAATTTGCAGTGTGCGTGAGAGAAAAATGTTTTTTTTTTTTTTTGAAAACAGTCACAGTTTTATAAAATTCAATTTTGAGAAATAATCAAGGATCTGATTTCCTTATTTGAAGGAAAATGTGGTAGAATTCATCTGTGGTAGCACATGATGAGGGACAAATGGATTATTTGAGGTAAAGACATTATCACATGTGCATCAAATGCAAGTTGTATAAATTGAGAAGGATTCTACCTTCATCTCCTTCATAGTTAGGAACTTGACTTTAGAAATTTCAAGCTTTTTATTTTTATCTTGCATGAAAAATGCATTGGCATGACTTTGTTTCAAAAATATTCATAAGGACAATTATTTCATCCATGCTTTATTTCATTAATATATATATATAATAAAATAAAATCTTTATTAATAATTTCTTTTTAATAAAAAAAAAAAAATTCAAAAAAAAAAAATCTTCTTAATAATAGTTTGCAGGACAATTGGAAGATTATTTAGATGATTTCTAAACATTTGGCATTAATATTGTTGATGTGTATTTTTCTATAAAGTTTTAACTTGTAGAACACAACGAATCTTTGTGATGCCAATTGTTTCACTAAGCACAGTGCATGAAGTCATCCGACAATAGGGAGTTGATTTATTTTTCATGGTTATTCTTTAAAAATGGATTGTTATCGATATCATGAATTGGACCGAATATAGAACTTTTTGATTTACCTTAATCTGTTTCATTTGACATTTAATTTTTGCGTAAGAATCAGAAAGAAATTAGCTACTTCTTTTTTAACACACTTATGTTCTTTATGTAAAGTTTTTTTTTTTTTTGTAGATTTGGGATGATCGAATGATCATTGAAGGAAACTAATTGTGCGCACGATTGGTTTTCAAAGGACCGATTTCATGAGAAACATAAGAACAAGTCCATGTTCATATCCATCAAGACCATTACTTTTCCTCCCTTTTTGAATTGTAAATCCAACCAAGAAATTCAAAGCAAACCACCATTATTTTCCTAGCAAGAGTTAGTTGTTCATTTTCCTTCATTCACATACACTTTCCATTACTTTTTCTCTACTCCACAAATAAAAGCAAGAAGCTCACCTACATGCTTATTTCCCATTGTCATTTTCCATTTTTCATTGTCCATTTCCATTTTCCTTTTCCTATCCTTTTCATTTTGCAAATAAACCTTGCTTCAATGCAAATTATTGAATCCATAGTCCTTCAAAAATTATTCTTTCATGCTCGCGTTAGATGATGGAGGATTCCTTAAGGTCTCCCTTCTAACAAGTCTTGGCCTATCGACATCAGCACATTATCTAGGTCCAAGACTAGAGTCCTTAATAGTACCTTGAGGCTTGTATGCATTAATGACAAGTTCTCTCGCTGACAATCATGGGAATACATCAATGTCCCTTGATCGTCAGATCTTGCAAGTGGCTCGACATCAGCCCATTTATTCGCACTTTGCAAGATGTACTTAGGTACCTTGGCACTCATTGACATTAATGGTGAGTTTGCCTCGCATTGGTTAACGACATTCATCAATGGTCGATAATCCAATGAATTCTCTTCATGCTCGACATCAACACATTTATTCGCATGACTAGAATTGTACCATCAGATTTTGTAACAATTGAAGACTACATCATTTCAACAGTTTGCAGCAGGAATCAATTTGTATCAGCAGCAATAAAGATCCCAATCTTGCCATCAGCACAAAGAGAACAAAGAGAACAAAGAAGCAGATCAAATTCATTTGTTTACATAGTTCTTGATCCAACAACATCAACAGCCACACTCTTCAGTATACACAACTCATCCACATTTAAGGTAAGTGAAGGTATGTGGTTTTCTAATTTTTAGTCATGTAATTCATTAGAATGCTAAAATTATAACTTTGGAAAAATTTCTCACTCCCTTTTTCACATTGTCATATCTTTAGTTGGGGGAAGGGACATCATTCCATATCCATATGTCATACATTATCACACATTTTCATTTCATTTCTACCCACATATACTTTCCAACCAACTATTGTTGCAACATGATCCAAAAGATTATATGCCTTGAAAATGATCGATTCATTGATGGAGTATTTGATTCTAAATGTTTTCATGAACTTTGATACAACAAAGAAAATAAAGCATTGTCACACAAGAACTATTGCTCAAAAAAACTGGTTGTCACACAAGAACCAACCATAAAAAAAATGTTGCAATCAAATGTATTATACTTTGCTAAAAGAAAATATTATAAAGCAAAGTTTAGAATGAATAAATATGATTCAAAACTCATAAAAGATCAACTCATAAACAAATGAATCATTGAAATAGTTGCATGAGGACATGCAACAACTTCAGTTGGGGGGTATGTTGAGTCTTAAAAGTGTTTTCCATATTCATACATATTTCCATTATGTCATTACCATTTAACTTTTATTTCATAGTCATCTAACCTAAAACATTACATCAAGTAACCATTTTCATAAATATATGAGTTAGGATCCTTGTCTTCCAAAGTTTATTATTTTATGTATTTAAAGTGAATTTATGATTAGAAATTAGAAAATTAACATAGTTTCATATATCTATATATGTGTTATGAGTTTTGTGACATGTGTAGGTCAAAAGGAAGCTTCTAAAAGACCTTTATGTGGCCTTCCAAAACCAAATTCGAATTTGAGTGGAGAAGATCATGGGATCATGAAGACACGTGTCTCATTTCCTTTTTGTATTGAAACTCTAAGAAGATATGTGTCTCATTTCATATTTGTATTGAAACTCTAAAAAGACATGTCTTATCATTTCCTATTTTGATTGTAACTCTAGAGATAGAAGGAGAGATTCATGGACTCTCATTAATGAGATAACTTCTCATATTTTTGTATAAATAGGGGAAGCTTTTTCCTATCAAGGGTAGTGAAAAATAGGAGAAGAAGAGAAAGGATTAGAGTGTTTTATAACAAAGCTTAAGATGGAATGGGATGTAGATTTGTGAGTTTATCAATAAAGAAGTTTAGTTCATTGATGGTGTTTTGATTACAACTTTAAGAAGCTTAAGAATTTCACCAAATTGGTAGCAGAGGGCCCCTGCTATTCGAGGAGGTTTTACATGTTTTCTAGATAAGTCATTTTCAATTCTATTTTGTCATATTTCCTTACTTAGACTGCTTTCTAAAATCATAGCTTTTAGCATTATGTTTCATGTCATTTGCTTGGATAAATGATCCTCATGATATTGCAGTTAGTCTCTTTCTCAAACTATTCCAATACATCTCTATTAAATGAATGAGATTCGATTGTAATATTCTGAGTTATTAGCATTTCATTTTTTGTTACTTAGTTAAAAGGAAGATCCTCATTATACTACAGTTAGTCTCTTTCAAAAGCTCTTCCAATAAACCTCTAATTCGCAAATGAGACTTAGTTGGAATATTGTGAGTTTTTGATTGTTTTTCCTTATCATATCATGATTAATCTCTTTCAAAAGCTCTTCCAATAAACCTCTAACTCATGAATGAGATTTAGTTGTAATGTTATAAGTTGTTTCGACATTTCATTGGAGATCCTTACTACATTATAGTAATATTTTTCTCAAGCTCTTCCAATAAAATTCTATCAAATGAATGATATTTCACTATAATGTTTTAAGTTACTGTTTGTTTCAATATTTCCTTTTATGTTTTAAGAGATCCTCATTGCATTAGAATTAATCTTTTTCACAAGCTCTTCCAACAAATATCTAACTAAATAAATCAGATTAAGTTGTAATGTTTTGAGTTACTTTTCATTTCATGAATGTTCATTTAGAAGCTGTAATATCCATGGATTAGGACTCTCTATTTTCATCATTTTCTAGTTAGGAACAGAACTTGCAAATTAACTCTGTTTTAATTCATTTCATTTTCTCTCTTTTGACATAGCTCTAACTTCATCTTTTTAGCATAGAGTAGTATGCTAAGAATAAAACATAAAAACCCCAAAACATCAATAAAATACTAAAAACAACGAAGTAAGAAAAATGGATACTTAGGCACATATAGTGCATCACACTTCATCAGTTTACTAGCCCTGGTCGATAATTTATGTTAGCAATTTAGGACACTAAATTGACTAAACAAATATGATGATATGTGATGTAATCAAAACTTTGTTCTAATAAATGAACACATAAATACAACCTTAATATATGAGGATTTCTAACAGAATAGTGCCCATTAAGCTGAAGAACAACAAGCTAAGAATCTATGTTAACAATCAATGCACGAATGTTGAGAGCAATGGCCTCGGTTAAGAGTTCAATGACAACACTATATTCAACGACATTGTTTGTGGTTCATCCTAGACAAATACCTGGAAGTTCTATCAACTCACCATTAGGATTATAAATCACCCAGGCTGCAAAAGACAGATTCTAGGTACCGCGGGAGGCACCATTTGTGAAACCAACATAAGGAGTGATAAACATCTGCACAATAAGCAACGACACAATAAGCAAGAAAACTGCTCGCAAAGCACACCAATTCAAACATGTACAAAAAAAAAAAAAAAAACCTATGTACAAAAGAAACATGCACGAGAAACTCATGCATAGTATTTTTTGAAATACAACTCATTTCTGGGCTGATCCAGAGGATAATCGTCATAATAAATTAGCTCATAAGCCTCATTCTACAAAACGCACTTAACAATATAGGGCCCATGCCACATGGGTTGGAATTTTCCTACCCCCAGCTTATCGTGAGCTTGGTCATACAAGAGGACAAGGTATCCTTCTACAAAGGAACGAGGGGAAACTGACTAGTCAAAAATGAGCTTTGACCCACTTTTTCTGTGCTTCTATGACAAGGGTAGAAAAGTGGCGAGTTTCATCAAGTCTCTCTAAATATAGTAGACATTCTTATTTTGGCGAAGTATTAGGCAACAATTCAACGACTATCTTGAGAGAATGGATTTTGCATTCAATCAAAATGGTAGCTTCCAGACCATAAAAAAAGTTGGAATGGAGTGAATTCAGTTGCATCCTTCACTGAGGTTTTGTAAGCCCAGAGAGCTAAAAAACAACATGAGATGCCAGTTTGACTTGTGCATCCCAATCGTACATTGAATCATAGTGACAAGAACTTTTTTCATGACTTCAACCTAGCCATTAGCCTGAGGGTAGTACGACATTGAGCTGTAGTGACGTAGACCCAACTTAGAAGTCAACTCAACCATCATGTAATGATGAAAATGAGAACCATTATCGGTAACAATGGCTTGAGGGGCACCAAACCTAGTAATGACATGATCAAACATAAATTGTGTGGTTGTCTTACCATCAACTTCGTCCCATTTTGTGAAGTAGTCAACGGCTACGATAATATAAGCCTGCCCCCCCGGCCAAGTGAGGGTTACATGTCATAAAATTGATGTCCCACTTCGAAAAGTGACCAACGATAATGATAGGATGGAGGTGTGTGGGTGGCGCGCGCATCTTACGCTGATAAATTGGAAATCGTGACACTTACGGACAACAACAATGTAGTCTTTAAATATGGTGGGCTAGAAATAGCCATCACGAAGAATCTTCTGTGTAGTAGCATATCCAAATGTTGGGTATGTGTTATATTCTTTTCACGACTAGCCCCATGCGTTGTACGTTGTGCCGGGCGTAGCAGGGGGGTCACAGGGGGGGCGGCAGCGCCTTGGCAAATTTTTTTTTTGTATGCGATCCCAGTCATAGGCGGACCCACCCATGTTTTGTGCACGAGTTTGCACATGGTTTTGGGGAACGATGGTTTTCGGCCCTTGGTATTTTGTAGATCCGGTCAAGGGAACTACGGTTATGTTCTAATCCAGGGTTAATGGATTGGGGTTTATGTATGCTTCAGCATGTATATATATGTGTTGTAACACTAAAAGGGATATAATGAAAAATCAAGCTGGTCGTCCCGATTTGGGATTCAGAGGAAAATATCTGTGTTTATTTGTTTTATGTTTTATGCTCTCACTATTATTTATTTTCTGTTATAAGATTCGTGTGTAGATAATTTTTGTTCAGGGTTAAAACCTACATTTGGTATCAGAGCTATTTCGGCTTCAAAGGGATGTCTTTGCTGCTGAGGGTTTTTTACTCAAGCCTGAGGTAGACCCTGTTCAGTGGGAGATCTGCGAGATCGATTCTTGTAGTGAAAGAAGATGGCGAGCGGCAGAAAGATAGAGATCGAGAAATTTAATGGTCAGAGTTTTGAGTTGTGGAAGCTCAAGATGGAGGATCTGCTGGTGGATAAAGATCAGTGGATCGCGATAGATCCAGGTACTAAACCAACGGCAATGTCAGATGAAGACTGGAAGAAACTGCATCGGAAGGCTAAGAGCACAATACGGTTGTGTGTGTCAGATTCAGTATTGTTGAATGTATCTGGGGAAGCTACGACGAAGAATTTGTGGGAAAAACTTGAGACTTTGTACCAATCTAAGTCTCTGGTGAATAAGTTGTTCCTGCGGAAAAAGCTGTATAACCTGAGGATGAAGGATGGAGACTTGGTGACAGAGCATCTGAACGCCTTCAATACTGTGGTAAGTCAGCTGTCATCTGTTGATATTAAAATCTCAGATGAAGATAAGTGCATCATTTTGTTGTGTTCTCTACCAGACTCGTGGGACAGTCTGGTTATTGCAATAGGTAGCAACACAACTACCTTGAATTTTGATGACATTGTCTCAGCCTTGCTGTCGGAGGAAATGAGACGGAGAAATATGGAGGGTCAAAATGGAGATGCCTTATCTGTACGAGGAAGGTCTCAAAATAGAAACAAGAATAAGGTTTCGAGTGGGAGATCTAAATCTAGAGGGAGATCTAAATCTCCTGGAAAGTTTGTAAAGGTGTGCTGGAAATGCGGAAAGGAAGGACACTACAAAAAGGAATGCAGATCTAAAGCTCCTGAGAAAGGAAAGGGATCTGATGAAGCTCCTTATGTAGAGGCAAAAACCACCTCGGATGAAAGTGGGGATGTGTATTTGGCTTCTTCTTCAAATACACATGTAGATCATGAGTCATGGTTGATTGACTCAGGTGCATCCTTTCACTTCACTCCCCATAGGGAGTGGTTCTGCGAGTATGAGAAATATGATGGTGGTGATGTCTTCCCAGGGGATGATAGGAAGGCCAGAATCGTCGGACGTGGAAAGGTCAAGCTGAAGCTGCAAGGTGGAAGGATTAGAACACTTCCTGGTGTTCTGCATATTCCTGCATTGGCCAGAAATCTAATTTCTGTAAGCAAGATAGATGATGTAGGTGTAAAAATAGTGTTCGAGAAAGATGCATGCAAGATGGTTCGGGGAGCATTGGTATTAATGCGGGGAGTTCGGACTGGAACTCTGTACAAGCTACAAGGTAGCACTGTTATTGATGGGTGTAATAGTTCTGTGGTTCCTGAAAGTGGAGCGGAAAGCCTAGCTATCTCTGGAGAAAAGACCATGCTATGACATCAAAGGCTTGGACATATTGGAGAGAAGGGCCTTCAGATACTACATAGAAATGGTATGGTAGAAGGTATGTCTAATTGCTCTCTGGATTTCAATTTATATGAACATTTTGTATATGGGAAGCAGAATCGAGTGAGTTTTCCTTCTGGTGCTAAGAGGGCGAACAAGATATTAGAACTTGTGCACAGTGATGTGTTTGGACCTGTGTCAGTTCCATCACTGGGAAAGTCTGTGTAATATGTTTCATTCATAGATGACTTCTCAAGGAATACATGGATATATTTCTTGAGGAAGAAATCTGAAGTCTTTGACAAATTTAAAGAATTTAAGGCTCTGGTGGAAAACCAGACAGAGAAGAAGATAAAGGCGTTGAGGACAGATAATGGTGGGGAGTTCTGCAAGAAGGAATTTGAAGAGTTCTGTAAGAAGTGTGGTATAGCACGACAGAAAACTACTCCATACACACCTCAGCAAAATCGAGTTACAGAAAGAATGAATAGAACGCTAATGGAAAAGGCAAGAAGCATGCTCAGTGGTACTGGGTTAGGACAAGAATTCTGGGCAGAGGCAGTGGAGACTGCATGTTACTTAGTTAACATATCACCTTCATCGGCGTTGGAGGATAAGACTCCACATGAGGTATGGACTGGTAAGAAACCCTCTCTTTCACATCTAAGGGTATTTGGATGTGATGCATATGTACATGTTCCAAAGGAGAAAAGTACCAAGTTGGATAATAAATCTGAAAGGTGCATCTTTATTGGGTATAAGGATGGTTTAAAGGGTTACAAGCTTTGGAACCCAGAAACAAGGAAGGTTGTGTACAGCCGAGATGTGTTGTTTAGAGAGGTGAAAGATGTTGTTACACATGAAGTCCTACCAAAGGAACCTGAGAAGATAGAGTTTGAGCTAAAAGAGGATGAATCAGACTCTACAATAGAAGAAGACTCAAAAGAGGAAGAGCCACAAACTCCAGCTTTGAGAAGATCAGCTTGGGAAAGAAGACAACCAGAAAGGCATTTATTTTGCCTTAACTATAACTAATGATGATCCCAGAACTGTCAGGGAGGAAGTAGATTCAGAGGATGGAAAACTCTGGAAGGAGGCCATGGTTGATGAAATGGCATCCTTGCACAAAAATGAGGCATGGGATCTGGTGGAGTTGCCAGCCGGAAGGAAGCCCATCGGGAGCAAATGGGTGTTTAAAAAAAAGATGAATGTAGAAGGCAAGGTGGAGAAATACAAAGCTCGGTTGGTAGCAAAAGGTTATTCCCAGGTGTCGGGAATTGACTTTGGTGATATTTTTTCTCCTGTTGCCAAGGTTACTTATATTATATTACTTTTATCTGCTGCTACTGCATTTGATTTTGAGATAGAACAGATGGATGTGAAGACAACATTTCTTCACGGGGATCTAGAAGAGTAGATCTACATGAAGCAACCTGAAGGCTTTATGGTGAAGGGTAAGAAAGAACTAGTATGTAGGTTGAAGAAGTCTCTGTATGGGTTAAAACAGTCACCAAGGATGTGGTATCAGAAATTTGATACCTATATACGGAGACTTGGCTTCACACGAAGCAAGGAGGATCACTTTGTGTTTATTGAAATTAATTGGTGACCGTGTTATTTATTTGGTCTTGTATGTGGATGATATATTGTTGATTGGAAATGACAAAGAAATTATCCAAGATTTGAAGACCCAAATGTTCTCCAAATTCGACATGAGGGATCTTCGTGCTGCAAACTATATTTTGGGCATGGAAATTAAGAGAGATCGGGCAAACAGGAAGCTCTGGTTAAACTAGAGGAATTATGTCGAGACTATATTGCGGAGGTTCAATATGCAGGATAGTAAATCGGTGAATGTTCTGATTCCTGTAGGTACAAAGTTGTCTGCTAAAGAGTGTCCCAAGACACAAGAAGAAGAGGAGGATATGTCCCATGTTCCATATGCAAGTGCAGTGGGTAGCCTGATGTATGCAATGGTCTATACTAGACTAGACATTGCACATGCAGTGGGAGTATTGAGCAGGTTTATGTCAAACCTGGGGAAGGAGCATTGGACAACAGTGAAGCGGGTTTTCAGATATTTACGTGGCACTAGTGATTATGGCTTGTGCTACCAGGGAAGACCGGGATTGGAAAGAATGTTGGACATTCGTGTTTTTGTTGATGTAGACTAGGCTAGAGATATGGACCAAAGAAGATCTACAAGTGGGTATTTGTTTAGCCTATTTGGAGGCGCAGTTAGTTGGATGAGTAAAAGACAGTCTGTAGTGGCTCTTTCAACTACAGAGGTAGAATACATAGCATCCACTCATGCAATAAAGGAAGCATTTTGGTTGCAGATATTATGTTCAAGTATGGGGTTGGTACAGCAAGATATAAGGATGAAGTGCGATAGCCAATGTGAAATTTTCTTGGCAAAGAACTCGAATTATCATTCAAAGACAAAGCACATTGATGTTCAGTATCTAACTGTTAGAAGACATAGTTTGAGAGCTAAAAGGGAGGTATTCTTTGGTAAAAGGTGGAATCTTTGAAGAATGTTGAGATGCGTGGCAAGAGTACGTGACACTCGAGTTCTCTTGGTGTAGGAAACAATGGGTGTTGAAGAATTGGCCCAATGACTAAGCTCCTATGGCTTGTGGAAAAAAAAACAACAAGTGGGATAATGTTGGGTGTGTGTTATATTATTTCATGACTAGCCCCACGTCTTGGTCGTTGCGGCTGGCGTAGCGAGGGAAGGTCACGGGTGGGGGGGTATCACGGATTTTTTTTTTTGGTATGTGGTCCCACTCATAGGCGGACCCACCCATGTTTTGCGCATGAGTTTGCACATGGTTTTGGGAAACAATGATTTTCGACCCCTGGTATTTTGTAGATCCGGTCAAGGGAACTACGGTTATGTTCTAATCCAGGGTTAATGGATTGGGGTTTATGTATGCTTCGGCATGTATATATATGTGCTGTAACAATAAAAGGGATATAATGAAAAATCAAGATGGTCGTCCCGATTTGGGATCCAGGGGAAAATCTCTGTGTTTATATATTTTATGTTTTATGCTGTCGCTATTGTTTATTTTCTGTTATAAGATTCATGTGTAGATAATTTTTGTTCAGGGTTAGAACCTACACCAGACATGTGACTGCCACAGGTGCCAGAGTGGCAATCATTGAGGACCTTTTCAGCCTCCTCGAGAGTCAAACATCGGTGGAGAACATAATCAACTCTGATGCGGTAGAGAGTATCTCCGACTATGTGATAAGGTTGCGAATGATGGCAGATGCGTTGATGAGCATCCTTCGTCAACTCGAATCAGAAGGTGGAATTATGAAGATATACGATGATATCACTGTACCAAGGAGCGAGGGTGCTAATGAGAAAAATTGTGTCATCTAGAATGCGTTCCTCGGAATCAAATGGAGCAGAATCAGAAGGGAGAGAGCAAATAAAATTGGTGAAAACCAAATATTTATTCGATTTAGTGGTATTAAACTCCAAATCGAACTCTTGGAGGATAACGATCCACTTTGAGTATTTTTTCCCCGATCAATTGACAAGTCAATATATAGGTCATGTGGTTGCAATCAGAAATCACGGTCACTGTGCGCAACAGAATATAATGACAAAAATGTTGAACAACTTGAACAACAGCCAACGCCAACTTCTCGACATGTGTGTAACATTTTTCTGTATCGAGAAGACAAAGATCAGCGGATTGTTGCTGCAAACGAAAACAAAAGCGTTGGACCAAGGTAGGCCATCTATCCTAACTCATTTTCATTTATAATCTACGAGTCTGAAAGTCCAGCTTGTTCCCTTGTTGCTAGACCCACTCCAAGGCTAGAGGGATTGCCTCTATCCGCAGAGGGGATTTACCTACACAACAAGTTAGCGACTCCACTGGGGAGTTGCTCAATTATAGGAAATAATAAGCCAAAGGAAGGACTTCAACGTTATTCAGTCGAACAAGCCATGATGACTTCGCTCACAAAGTGGTTCGACATGGAAACTTCGTTTCTATTTTAAAAAACTTTCCAAAAACATCTCGGCGAGGGCAGTCCACTAAGACAGAGCGTCAAAGGGTGCGAGGCCCAGTGTTAATTTCTCTATGGGCACGAGGCCATAACTGCCTACCAGCGCCGACCCAAAATCATATGTTTTTGAGAGCCTGCTTCAGGAATGATCAACAGAAGAAATGTTCTTCACATGCCAAGGGATGCAATGACACTTTTTTCAAGGTATGAAAATACATAGAAGTCATTGAAATGGTCTTCCAATGTTCGGGATGGCGATTGCAGGGATGGTGACAAAATACTGTGTAACAGATGCCCCCTAAAGCATGAGGTCTGAGAGAGAGGGAGGAGTGAAATTCTTGGTATGATATGCCAGTATGCTACCAAGATTGAGAAAAAATTCAAACAGAATAAGCAATACATTGGATCTTCCAATCAAAAGCAAGGGAAATGTGCCACCAAACCGCAGAATAAAGGACAAATCCAAGGCATGGAGGCCCAAGACAACCTGCCAAATCTTCAAGAAAATAACAACACCATGAAGACGAAGAAGGAAATAGGGAATGGTGTGAGTTCCATAAGAGCTCCACTCACAACATAAGTGAGTGTCGAGCCAAGGAGTCACTGGAGGCTGAGATGAAGGCTTCTGAATAGATGCATGCTCCGACTCTGAATTAGTAGCCAACAAGGGTAATGAAAAAGGGAATCAGATTATCGATGCAGAGCCCAATGCCACCGTTTCCACCATGAAGATCCAGAAGGAGGAACCAAAATATCTAGAGGAGGAGGAGAATCTCTTCCACTCCCAGATGTGGGTAAAGGGTTCCCTGCTACAGTTCATTTTCGACAGTGAGAGCCAAAAAAACCTCATTTCAACAGAGGTCTTACAGCGGTTGGGCTTGCCAACCATAACACACCCATATCTGTACACCATCAGGTGGCTTCACCAAGGACGAGATCTCCACGTCAGCCAACAATGCCGCCTTCCCTACAGCATCAAGCCTTTCACGGATGAGGTATTATGTGACATTGCTCCTTTTGATGTTTATGATGTATTATTAGGCCAACCCTACTTGTGGAAGTGACATGTTGTGTATGAGTCCTGACCTCGTGCTGGTATTGTTAGTTTGGAAAATAAGTTGTACAGGATACCATAGGTACCACCGCCTGCCACTTTCTCTTTGTTTACTGCAAAACAATGCAGTAAGCGCATTTCCAAAACCGAGAAATTTGTTTTCCTGATGATCCGCCCTTAAGGGAAGAAGAAAAATGTGGCCATGACCTCTAGATAGGGCTCCTCCGCACAATAAAAACAAATGAACAAGGTCGTGGAGGAGTACGGAGACATCTTCAACTCACCCACAGGGGTGCCTCTGCACTGTTAGGTCAACCACCCCTTCGATTTGACCCCAGGTGCACCACTGCCCAATGGATCGATCTATTGGCGCTCTATTCTGGAGAACGATGAAATCACGAGGCAGATTTAGGAGCTGCTTCAGAAAGGTCACATCTGATTGATTTCATCACCCTGTGGGAGCCCAATTGTGTTGGTGAAGAAGAAGGATGGGAATTGGAGACTCTGTATTGACTGCCAAGCACTGAACAAGATCACTGTCCAGAATAGGTACCTGATCCCATGGATTGATGACCTTCTAGACCAACTCAAAGGGGAAAAATATTTCAGCAAGATCAACTTGAAGTCCAGGTATCACCAGGTACCAATCGAACCCTCTGATGTGTGTAAGACTGCCTTCAAAGCCAAGGAGGGCCTTTTCGAATCGCTGGTCATGCCTTTTGAGTTGACAAATGATCCTGCTGCCTTCATGAGGCTGATGGATGATATATTGCGGAAATTCACCAACTCATTTGTAGTAGTGTATTTGGATGACATCCTGATCTTCAGCTAGACTTGGGAAGAGCACCTCCACCACATCTGACAGGTCCTCCAAACATTGCAGCAACACAAGTTGTGTGCCAATTTGGAGAAGTGAACTTTTTTCATGACTAAGGTTTGGTATCTGGGATACATTATTGATGAGCGAGGGGTGAATGTGGACCCAACCAAGATCCAGGTCATTCGGGATTGGCCAGCCCCAACCACTCTAATAGAGCTTCGCATTTTTCTAGGTCTTGCTAATTTCTACTGCAGGTTCGTGTTGGGATTCTCTCATATCACTTGGCCCTTGAGTCAAGTCACCAAGTGAGGAGCGAAAGAAAATTTATTTTGGTCAGAATATCAACAAAAGGAATTCGTAGAATTGAAACATTGTCTTTGCTCTGCCCCAGTTCTAACATTACCAGACTTGCAACAACAATTTGAGATCAAGACAGATGCCTCTGACTATGCTATTGGGGCATTTCTTACTCAACAAGGGCACCCAATGGCATATCACAGTGAGACATTGTCCGACATAGTCTGCAAGTATCACACTTATGATAAAGAAATGTATTAATTTTTGCAGGCTTGCCGACAATGGAAGCATTACATTTTGGGAAAGTAAACGGTTATCCACACAGACCACCAACCCCTACAGTTCATACAAATGCAAGGGAAGTTGCAAAATGATCGCCATCTGAAGTGGTCACATATTTGCAACAGTTTCATTTGAACATCAAGTATAAGAAGGGAAGCACCAATAATTTTGTAGACTGCCTCAACTGACAACCAATTGTGGTGCTAACCATCGTTCTTAACTCTTGTGGGCACGAGACTTCTAATTGGTCACTTCTCTACAAGAGTGATCTGGAATTCTGCCACGCATACAAGACACTCTTGGAGGGTATGCAAGTTCCAAATTTTCACCTCCAGGATGCACTGCTATGTCACCTGGGACACCTTTGTGTTCCTTCAAGAGAGCGTGCCAAGATGATTTGGGAAGTTCACTATAGTCGGGTCACTGGGCATTTCGGGATTGAAAAAACAGTGGCAGTACTTCAAAATTATTTCTATTGGCCGAACCTTCGACATTATTTCAGGAAGTACATCGGATCTTGCACTTCTTGCGCTATTTCCAAACCAACCATCAAGAAGCAAGGCCTCTATACTCTGCTACCTACCCCGAGTCGACCTTGGGAATCCATCTCCATGGATTACATGTCGTGCCTTCCTTCTACTAAACATGGAAACAATTGTGTTTTCATGGTCGTCAACAGATTCTCGAAGATGGCCATTATGGTGGCTTGCAAGAAGAATATCACAACAGAAGACACTGCTAAAATCTTCTTTAAACAAGTGTGGGTGCACTTTGGGATCCCATAGTCTATCATCTCAGATCGAGACAGCAGGTTCCTCAGCACATTTTGGTCCAGCCTTTGGTCAATGTTGGACACCAAGCTCACCGAGTCCACAACTTTCCATCCCCAAACTGATGGCCAGACAAAGGTCGTTAACAGGATGATTGTACACATTTTTTGAAAGTACAATTCAAAGCATCCACGAACATGGGATGAGAGCCTTCCCTATGTACAACAAAATTATAATCGGGATCTCCACAACTCAACTGGCCACATCCCCTTTCAGGTGGACTTGGGATTCGAGCCACTATGTCCCATTGACATAGCCATGCCATTTGCGACTACTGAGGCTGATTTGGCTCATGTTTAGTCTAAAGCTGACAAGGCGAACAACTTCATTGAGCGCATTCATCACATCTGCCAACAGGTTCATGACATATTGGATAGATCCAATGCTAATTACAAGCAATGACATGATCAACATCAGATGCCACACAACTTCTAGGTGGGTGACAAAGTGTGGCTACATTTACAGAAGGAGCGCCTCACTGGACCCCACCGCAATATTCACCCTCTCTGATATGGGTTGTACACCATCACCAAGGTTGTAGGGGCCAATGCATTCAAGCTCGGTATTCCACCATTCCTTGGTTTGCACCCAATGTTCAATGTGGACCACCTTCGACCCTAATTCCCACCTCTACTGGACACCTCTGACATTGCAGAACAAATCACACCAACAAAGTTAAACCCAGACTGCATGGAACACGCCACCACAAATCATATCATGGACATGCAAATCAAGAACACTCACCAAAAGAATATCCAACAGTATCAGGTTGTCAAAGTTGGCCAACTCCTGCACCAAGGCAAATGGTTCACGAGGGACCAAGTTCAACATAAATTTCCTCATCTCATGGAGGAACTCAACGCAATGGGGACCATTGCTTCCTAAGGGGGGAGGAATGATCTAGGTGGATATTGGTGGCCACCCGCTTATTCCACTTGGGGCCCCACCATTTCTTCTTTCAATTTTTCAATTTCCATAATTGTAGCACAATTTACTATTTTTAATAGTATTTTGGGTCCTCAACTTTCGGAGTCGTTTTGAGGCCCTAAATGAAATTTTTTTGGGAAAATCGGGAGCAACATAGATATTCCTTTAATATTTCTCACATCAAAAGTTTTATTCCTTGGATAGATATTTCTAACGAGGTATTGTGCGTGTCAAACAGAGATTGTATGCCAAATCTACATCCCCTGGAAGATTGATGTGCCAATTTACCCAAACGAGGCCCATAGTTTTGGCACTTCATCTCCTAGGGTTAGGTTTTTTGGATGTTTAGGGTTTTCCATTGTTTCTCAATAATAAATAGGTCCTCGAACCTCATTGTAACACATTTCAAAGGCCTATAGCTGCCACATCTCTTCTCAAAGATAAGCTACCAGTTCCCTAGCTAGTTTATTTCCATTCTTCATGTAAGCATATTTCAGTTATTG
The DNA here is from genome assembly GCA_034641835.2 of Pinus albicaulis. Taxonomy (NCBI): domain Eukaryota; kingdom Viridiplantae; phylum Streptophyta; class Pinopsida; order Pinales; family Pinaceae; genus Pinus; species Pinus albicaulis. The sequence goes on from CM076570.1 coordinate 1,059,366,697, forward strand.
GTTATTAATGTAATGAAGTTTTATTTCTGCTGCATCTCTGCTTTTATGTGTATTTATTTATTTCATTGTGTTCCTGCATAAATTCGGATCACTCACATGGAGGCTAGTGACTGGGGGCTTAAGCCTAAACTCCTCTTCGTCGTGCTCCATGGTTCTGTGAGGTAGCAGGTGACCAGGGGTCGAGGCTCACCGCCTGAACCCTCCTCCCAAATGAGCTCCATTGAAACCTTAAATAGAAGTAGTGACCCTATGGGTTAAGAAACAAGGTCATGGTGTAGTGGTAAGGCTTGGTAGTTGGACGAGGCAAGCTGTGGGTTTGATCTCGCCTGAGGACATCCAGTCCCTTAACAAAATTTTAGCCAACCACAAGGTGCCACGTGGTGGCCTCTGGTAGGGCCACGTGGCATCCTCTCATTGGACCACCACACATAAAATCAACCAATAAAAATGCACCATTTTGCACCTATACGAGGTTGCCACTTGGAAAACACTAATTGGTCTGTATGTGCCAATAGTCTTGTTGACATCAACGATACGACTACCTAGTCAACAATCCAATCAGGCTACCTACAATTTTTTTTTTTGTCGACCAAAAAAATCATAACACCATAACTTTTTCATACGACATTGGATATAGGCGAAACAAGTGGCGTTGGAATTAGAACGAAGAAAACTATGACTTGGCATTGGTTTCAAAATATTCTGGGCACTTTCATTTTTTAGCTAAATTTTGATCACCGAGTCACGAGCCTTAATGAATGAATAGTCTTCATACTTTCATTTAGAGTCTTTAGAAAATTATTTCCATAGGATTTGTTCACAAAGATAACTTGGTTTGTTCATAACAAATGTAGGAATGGCAACAATTTGTTCCTTATAGTGACAATATTCAATTTTGAGCATGACACATTTACCTAAAATAGAAATTAAGTATTGTTTTGAGGCCTCCTATCTAGGGTTTTCAAGGAAATGGAAACTTAGATTTAAGGTAACTTTGATCACTTCTAGGGTAGAACTTTTAATATAGAGTTCAATTGATTGTGGATTTTTTTTTCCTACAAAGCAAGCTTACTTGGCAGGGTTGCTCTTTCACCCATGCTCTGACACCATGTTGATTTTTCAGGGTCTTCTTAGCTGATAATTACTTCTAATTATTTCTTAGATTAATTCTTATTGTATTCATATTCATGATTAATTAATTACACAAAATATCTCAAAAGTAGAAACAAATATATTAGGATCATAAAGAGACAACCAAACACATGAGACACAAAAGTTTACCCTAGGAAAACCCACTTGGGGGGAAAACGTAATAACCTTTTCCCTATAGAAATTATTCGATTCAACAAGAGATACAATTTGATCTTCTAGTTTAAAAAAAAATTCAAATTGACCATAAATATACTTAGGTCAAACCTCATCAACCAAAGACAAATTCAGCTTCCAGAAATTTCATCCTCCTAAAATCCGAGCCTCCTAAAAATTTGGCCACTTGAAATTTTGTCCTGCTAGCTTAGAAATCAGTATGCTATTGCTTTAGAAATTAGGTTTACCCATATTCTAGAATTTCCCTTTAAACTTGATCTGCCCTTGACTTTCTCATTCTTCGCTTGAACATAAGTGATCAGAATTTCCTCTCAATTGATAAAGTCTCATGGATATATATAGTGATTGGATGAACTTGAAGTGGTGTGTCCAAAGGGTCAGGACGAATCGATCTTTTGGAGGGTCGACTTGACATTATTGGAGCCAAATATTCAAATTTAGAAATTCAAAATTGCCTCTTTTTGAAGCTGACATGAAGAACATGTCTTGGATTTATTATTACATATATTTGAAGGGATAAAAAATTAAATGTGAAGAACGACCATAGCTACAAATATTCAACATTAGCAACATGGGAACTCAGCTGTGTATGTGAGGAATAGAGCCATGGTTATATATTTGGGGTTTTATGGGCAAGAAAACAAAGGTGGTCTCTATTGAAGATGGGGAGAGTTGAGAAAAATGAAAAAATTGGGCAAAACCCCCAAATTTTCGATCAAGTCCAGGGATAATTGGCATGATGGGTTCATGCCCAAATTGAATTTGGCCAAGGATATTGGGCTTAAGAGCTTCATGATGGCTATATATATATATATATATATATATATATATATATATATATATATATATATATATATATATATATATATATATATATATATTCAAAATTGTTGTATGAATAATGTGAACCACACTATTGACATGGACTGATAAAGTCCTGGTGGTGGAATATAGGGCCATGGTGAGTAAGTGGTAAGGCCCACACGTGATGTGGGAAACCAAGCCAGTAAGGAAATTTACAATATCAAAGTATATTGGTTTTGGAATGGTTTTTGGGTGTCTATAACCATTGAGGGGATGACACTTGTTCCCCAACACAATCGTCATGGTAAGTGGGTATAGGCCCATTGGGTACAATTAACTTTTACATGGTGTATTAGCTCATAATTCACCATGAATGTTGATCTTCTACTGATGATCAAGGAGATTCACATTAATCGATGTGTGGTGGATAATGGGACCCCTATCCAAACAATGGCCCAAATAGCACTAGGTCACGGTAGAAAATGTTTGTTGGGTATGGGTGGGGCCCAATAAAATAAAATAGTAGTTTAACTAAAAATAAAAGGTAAGGAGGCCACAAATTGTGAAATGGAATCTAGGTGGCATGAGGTGACATGGCCATGTTAGATGTTGATAGGTAGACACCAGTGCCATGTCCGCAGACATGTCCCTTGTCACATAAACAATATGATGGTATATTTTTTATTATTTATTTAAATAAATTTAGAGCCAAGGTTTTTTTTTTTGCCATAACAAGAGAAAAAAATCCCATGAGCATGTGAAATATTAGGAGTAGTTCTATACTGAGGAGTATTACAAAAATGTTGGTATGGGTCATTTACTAATTCTTATCCAAATTGGTGAGAAATTGCAAATTAATAGTTTTTGAAGAACAATATGGTATTCCTTGACAACGGTTTTATCATCCATGAAATTTTGATAATGAGTGAAGGGATAATACATGAAGAAACGCATTGGAGCATTTGACTAAATTCCAAAAGGTTTGGAATGAAGGTGCAAAAACAAGTCAAAATCCAGTAGACTTTTTAGATATCTTTGGGATTTTCAAAAGAGGAAAAGGGACCTGATCATCTCTTTGGAAAAAAAAAAATACTCTAACATTTGTATCTCCTTAACGATTCATACAACTTTTTCTACTAAAAATTTTCTTCACTTAGTTTGAGCATTCACAATTTTTACTAATATATTCACCATATTTAACATCTTGAAATAACGACTTGCAAAGCTTTTAAATTCATGATATTTGTATCTTTTAATTTGAAAATAACATTATAAGTAACCAAAAATATACTAAAATAAAATTGTGATGGGGGGAATTTAAAAAAACACATAATAAAATACATATTTTTACCATTTGAATTTGGATATTTGATATTACACATGATTATTTGTTATCAAATTCAATAAGTGTTTAAATTTAGAAATATGACGTTATATATATTTATAAGATTAAATAAACATTAGATATAAAACTTTAAATAGAAAAATCAAAATAATTTAATAATAATAAATTTGTATTTTGTTTTTAATATTAGAAAGAAAAATTATAATTCAATTATGAATGAATAATGAGTTGGTTAAAATTTAAGAAGACCAAACACCAATTATTTTAAGCCAAATTACAAAATCAATAATAATGTGTTAACAAAAGGTGTTTTAGCACCTATACCAAAATAAAAATAAAAAATTATTAATAAATATTAAATATTTTATTTTTTATTATATATATATATATATATATATATATATATAGATATATATATATATATATATATATAAAGAGATTCTATTCCCCTTCACCAAGATTTTTACTTTGCTAAGCTATGTTAACCTTTGAGACAAAAAAATTGTTTTTAAAAACCCAAAGAAAAGTGACAACTATTGAAATGAATAGTAACAAAATTGTTTCTAAAAACCCCAAAAAGAGTGACAACTATTGAAATGAATAGTAACACTTGTGATTTGATACTTGATATGAGATGAATAATGACAAGTGTTGTAATTTGATCTTTAATATATTATTGATATAAATAGTGACAAATGTTGTAATTTGATCTTGCTATTTACACAGAAAAGTCCTCCAAAATTATCAATTCACGAGTTACATAATATAAATTATTAAAAAAAAAATTACCAAATAATTTAAAATTATTAAAATCCAAAAAAGATTTTTTATACCTACAGTGATTTTAATATTATTATATATAATATATTTTAAATGCAAACACATATTTTTTATACTTTTATATATATATATTCCTCATTTTATATTTACAATAATTTTAATTCTTTTACATTTTTTCTATCAACAAAATTAAATTTAAAAAATACAAATTTATATATTAGAAAAATATCATTTCGTTTCAACTTATTTCTTATAACAAATTTAAATATCATAGTTTAAATAAGTGTTGAAAATATTGGTATCGATAAAATATTGGCGAGGGTTCAGTAAATATCTTATCAACAATATCAGTGAAAATATTGGCAAAATATCGAAAAACATAAAAAAATGCATAATATATTCATTTTTTTTTCTTCGGATTTTTAAACATATAAAGCAATAACAACAAGAAATAAACACATTGGCACATAAATACGAAGAAAGTACTGATATATATGATGTAGTGGATGTAAAATAAAAATGATACATTCAAGGCGATACCAAATCCTACTAAACCCTGATAATTGTCCAATCAAGGACTCAAATGTGGAGAACCAATACAAAATAAAATCGCAAATATGAACATATCTCATCGTCATGAGTTATATGTAGCAAAACAAATAAAACTAGCAATTATCTATCTGAGATCAGTGCCTTCTCCCTAGCAGTTATCTTTCTGTATTTTTCATCAATTGCTTCAAGATTTTTTTTTGTATAAGCTCCGCACTAGAAACCGTACAAAGCCCAACATCATGTCCAAGGAGTCTAGCCATATGGTATTTCAATCGCGTAACCCCTTATGCCATCTTGGTCCCACACAATTTGCATGATAGATATGCTCGATTTGTCCCCCTATCAGGTTTCTCATACTCCCAAAATGGGTCTAAGGCTTTTGGAATATTTGTAGTGAACTAATTCAAACCTAAGGCACCAAAAAAAAAAAAAATTGGCATTAAACACCCACCCACAAAAAATAATAAGTAATAACCACTTCATTTAAAAAAAAAAAATTTACTACATTATTCGCAATGTGAACGAAAAATGGCAATAAGAGAGTGCATAAGAAAGTTTACAAAAAAATGAAGTGTGTTGTCCAAATATGGAGAAAATCATAGCAAATGGAAAAAGAAGAAGAAGCAAAATCATAGCAAATGGAAAAAGAAGAAGAAGGAAAATGTTGGTAGGCAAAGAGGCAAGCAAGCATAACCCTAAATATATGAAAAAATCATTAACATTGGGGTTTTTAAGAACATGTTAATGGAAGAAATGAAGTTTTTCATACTGATCTTCAAACTTTTATCCATAAAAAAAAATTTAGTTGGCGGGGATAATGGTTGTTTGATCCTCAATCCCTCCTTGAAAAACATCACAAAGTCGTTCCCCTTCCTTCTCCAAGACTAAGAAACCAAAATGAGCAAACAAAATTACCATAACTTCTTTTCTAGCCACAGCCAAGCTTGCCCGACGATATTTGAGGTCGTAGCGCGATATTTTGCCAAAATATAGGCGATATTTCGGAAACATCGCGATATTTTCAAGCAAGAAAATATCGTGATATTTTCTCGACAATATTTCGTCTTGTCAAAAATATCACGATATTTCCAAATATCACTGATATTTCGACGATATTATCAACACTAGTTTAAATAAATGATTATTTTGCCTGAATGAACCAAAAAAAAAAGATATTTTTTTGGACATGATTTTAAGGAAATCTTGTAGAAATTTTTGGAAAAGTTTAATTTTAGGTCCTCCAAAAATTGTTGTGTTGGAACCCATTTCCACCTTTAAAAAAAAAATCAATATTCCTAATTTTTAATTTTAATTTTTTTTAATTTTTTAATTTTTTTTTTAAATAAAAAAATTCCATTAAAAAAATTACCATCAACAATTAAACAAATCCAATATAAATCTATATTTATCTATTTTAATAAACATTTATTTTCTTTTTAATTCTTTTACTTTTAACTTTTATTTATATATATATATATGAAAATTTAGGTATAAATATTTATCCATTGTGAAAAGTGAAAAGAATAGTTTGTGGTGTTTTCTACATTTATTTATTACTTACATCAAAGGAGTGTAGAAATTTATATTGAATTAATGGAAATACTCATTTAAAAATAAAAATTATTTATTCATTAGGTAAAAGTGAAAAAGTTTAGCTTGTGTTTTTCTACATCTATTTATTTCTTAAATCAAAAGAAGAGTGTAGAATTTTATATTAAGTTAACGGAAATACACATACAAATTAAAAAATTACTTATGCATTTTATTTGATAGGAAGATTTTATTTGATATGAAGATTTTAGAGATCAAAATATGTGAATTTAAAATTTAATACGGAAGCTTCAAAATAGAATTATTATAAAGAGCTTGTGTATTAATGGAGTAATCTTTCATTTCAAATAAATAAAAAGTTGTTAGATGTTGGATTGTATTGATTATAATTATGATTATTATTTAATGAAAATAATTTTGTAATGAAAATTATTTTGGTTTAATAGAGATTTTAATAAAATTGATAAGGAATTAATTGATTTATTTTAGCATTTTGTGTATAACTAAAAAGGTTGAAGAGAAGTTTCTCTAACTTTATTTTTATGAATTCAGAAGTGACATGAGAAGGGTTCATATTTTGGCTTGAGAATCAAGAAGAACATTGTATGCTTGGGGTTTAGGACACACTTCCAACAACATTATTGAAGTTTATGCATTATATCAGGGTTTGAGGTAAATTGTGAATATAGGAATTCAGGAAGTGATTGTTTTTGGTGATTTCTTGGATATAATTCACCATTTATATTCAGGATGTTTCCCCCCATATACAAAGTTTAGTCAAATTTTTAAGTGGATTTATTAGTTGTATCAAGAAGAAATGTCTCCACGTTCTCAGATCAAACAACTCTAAAGCTGATCACTTGGCTACTTTGGGTTCAAGTCTAAATCAAGGTGAACTCTGGTGGCAGGGGAAAAAGTGGTATGTCCCCCTTCCTTAATGGTTAATCAAGAGACTCATAAATCAAAGTGGAGGAATAACTCCTTATGGTTTAATGTAACATTTTGATGTTTTGTAAATTTTCATTTTTGTTAGGTCAATATTGGTGAATATACAAGTAGAATACTATAGATATTTTAGCATTTTGTCCAAATGCTTCAAGGTCATCATTCTCTAGATGGTCATTGATACATACTCCATTCCAACCATGTCCATTGTTAAAAGAAATTGTCATTGATATCAAAAGACAAATAGGTCATTTATATGATTCACTTGTTTGAGGATATGCTGGAAGAAATTGTCATTTATGCCAAAGGACAAATAGGTCATTGATATGATGCACTTGTTTGATGATCTGCATGCAACAATTAGTAAATTTAGATGCAAGGCCACTCAAAGTTGATAGCCCTCATCACACCATTTCACTTTCACTTGATAGATAATATGCCTTGTGAATCCTTTTGGTTGGAGAGATACCTTCGAAGTTTGATGCCCCAAATTAATGGGTTTGTCCCCAATTCATGTCCCAAGGATCCATGGTCTTAAAGTTTCAAAGAAAGGATAAATTGTAATCAGATTTTCCCTAAGTGTCCAAGTCAGCAGGATGTATCATGAAATACGATTTTTTTAACCACCAAGTTTCCTTGTACAGGTCAGCTTAATAAAGGTTTTGAGCGCAGGTCGACCTAGCAATTCATGCCCTTTCCAATTCCATCCCCCCTCCCCACATATGTGAACCTGTGAGCCTTCAAATGTGGAATTCAGGCATCGATTCATATATAAGAATTCCTTTGATTCTGAACTAGTCGAGATTAGAATGAGGCATTTGTTGCTGGCCGAGGTGGGGACTCTTTCTGAAATAAGTCGTGAGTGTTGATTGGAGCAATCATCTACTACATTACACTCTCTGAGATGAACGAGGTATTTGTCGCATTCGAGCCTCAGTCCTGAGACTAAACCGAGCTCTCTGCTAAGCATTTTTTAGTTACTGGCCGAATTTATCCCCCTTGTTACAGGTTCAAGTCACTGTTATTGCAGATCACAGAGGCCAAATTGAAGATGATAATCTAAGGACTATATAATGGCGGAAATTAGCCACAGAGAGAGGCGGAATTTAGACCCGATCGAGCCGCAGAGGAAGGATTGCTTGAGGTCGAGTTTATTCCAACCTGCCGGTTATCGTTCTAATGTGTAAGCAATTGCATGCTTTGTTGTTTTGTTTCTTATTCAGATATAGATAAAGAAGTGGAACCTCACAAATCGACCTATCCACTTACCTCGAATGTATTCAATTCTATGGCAGCCTTTGCTGTGTGCAAGAGTTGTTTTGAGGTTTGAGTAGTGTTGCCAGGCATGTGTTGCTAGTTATTTTGAAGTACATGTTTGTTGAAAGAGTCCTAAATATACTAGTATTGATTCATTGCTCAAAATTGTTGTTTAGAAGGGGTAAGAGCTTACTTAGTTATAGATTAAGTTTAATGTACTTAGAAGTTGGTCATAGGGCAGACTAAATACGCATTGAATTGCGTTTGAGAAATCAACTTACGACGTGATTTTACATGAGTGTAAATGATGCAATGAGTAGTTGAAACAATGGTTGAGTAAGAGGAGAGTGATAAGATTGTATAATTGTTGAGATTGTTTAGTATTGCTGTAACTAGGTCATGATTTGTGGTATGAGAACATACATATCTTTTATTTTAAGGGTGGCAGGGTTGTGCTAAGCAAGGAAGTTGTAGCTCCCTAAAGGAGGTTGTCGCCTCCTCTCAGTGGGAGCTTGTAAACCAGGGGTTGTAATTCCTTCGAGTAGTGGTCGGTAAATAATCATGGGTTGTAGCTCCTTATAGTAGTGGTTGGTAAAACCGAAAGTTGTAGTTTCTTTCAAAATAAAAATAAAAATTGTTATGATAAATCTTTTGTAACTTTGATGTGATGTGATTGGTTAATGATTTGCGATCTTTAAATTGTTTGAAATTTCTGAAATATTGATTCACCACCCCTCACTATTTCCAACAATTGGTATTAGAGCGGGTTCCTTCATCACAATCTAACAATTGGAAGGTAGATCTTGAAATAAATATGAGAAAGGCAAAAAGGCCAGCCTCCAAATGATCTAAGAAAAAGGAAATAGAAGTCTCAACCGTTGCAATGATGTCAAAACATACTAAAGTCATTAATGAAGATCAAGTTGACCTAGTTGTCGTGTTTTCACCATCTATGGTGTTTTTTGGAACAAACTATGAATAATGGAAGATGTCTATGGAGATCCATTTGAAATCCCTAGATTATATATTTTTTCGCAGTTGTTCCCAGAGATACAACCACAAAAGAGTCAAAAGAAGATGACACAAGAGCAATGGATACCATATTAAGAGGCTTATTAGATTTTGTAAAAGACAAGGTGGGACATTGCTCCTCAACTAAATATCTTTGGGAAAGGCTAGATGAGCTTTATGCAAAACAAGCCAAAAAGGAAGTTGCTCACTTAAAGACTAAGGTATAAGAGGAAAAAATGAGAGACGAAACTTTGACAAGTAATCTTAAAGAAAAATCCAAGGACTTGATCAAGCTACAAATTGAATTTGATCAACAAGAGAGAAGGTTTAAAGAAGAAATTATCTCCTTGAATACCCTACTTGAAGAAGCAAGAAGAATTGAAGAAGTAATCAAATTCCATCTAAAAAGGAAGGAAGAATAATGTGAGATGTGTGAAGAAGTTGTATCATTAAGGCTTGAAGTCAACAAGATCAATAAAAAATTGAAAAGCTTGCAAGGGCTAGATAACGTTATTGGTTGTAAAAAATCAAGTCCAAGTGAACCTTCATGCAAAGAAGATGCAAGCAGCAAGTCCCCAAAGGAGAAATTTGAAGAAAAAATTGAAAGTGGAATCTTTGTCCTCAAAAGGCCAAGTAAAAACCAGAAGAAGCATGAAGTTGCTAATTCCAAAAGTTATGCTAATTTTCTCAAGAAAACACCTTACCAATAAGAACAGTAGAAGATCATACCTCCTCCAAGGTAGAAAATTTTTAGAAGATCATCATGGCAATCCAACTCACCAAGGTACCTAAGTATATTTCTTGGATATTTTTATTCATGCACAAATTTTGGACATAATGTTATGGATTTCAAAGCTTATAGTAGGGTTAACTATAAAGGATATCATCAAAACCCTAGAAGCAACATCTGTAAAAGAGAACTTCAGTCCTGTTTTGAGACCTCTTTTCTAGGGTTTTCAAGGAAATGGAAACTCTGATTTAAGGTAGATTTGATCACTTATAGGGTAGACCTTTTAAGATAGAGTTCAATTGGCTGTGGATTTTTTTTTCCTTCAAAGCAAGCTGACTTGGCAAGGTTTCTCTTTCACCCATACTCTCATACCATGTTGATTTTTAAAGGTCTTCTTAGCTGCTAATTACTTCTAATTATTTCTTAGATTATTTCTTCTTATATTCATATTCATCATTAATTAATTACACAAAATATCTCGAAAGTAGAAACAAAGATGTTAGGATCATAAAGAGACAACCAAACACATGAGACACAAAATTTTACCCTCGGAAAACCCACTTGGGGGAAAAACCCAATAATCCTTTCGTTACAGAAATTATTCAATTCAACAAGAGATACAATTTGATCTTCTAGTTAAAAAAAAATCAAATTGACCATAAATATACGTAGGTCAAACCTCATCAACCAAAGACAAATTCAGCCTCCTAAAATTTCAACCTCCTAAAATCTGAGCCTCCTAGGATTTTGGCCCCTTGAAATTTTGACCTGCTAGCTTAGAAATCGGTATGCTATTGCTTTAGAAATTAGGTTTGCCCAGATTCTCAACTTTCCCTTTAAACTTGACCTACCCTTGTCTTTCTCCTTCTTTGCTTGAACATAAGTGATCTAAATTTCCTCCCAATTGATAAAGTCTCATGGATATATATAGTGATTGGATGAACCCGAGGTGGTGTGTCCAAAGGGTCAAGACGAATCAATATTTTGGAGGGTCGACTTGAAATTCTTGGAGCCAAATATTCAAATTTAGAAATTCAAAATTACCTGTTTTTGAAGCTTACATGAATAACATGTCTTGGATTTATTATTACATATATTTGAAGGGATAAAACATTAAATGTGAAGAACGAACATAGCTACAAATATTCAACATTAACAACATGGGAACTCAGCTGTGTATGTGAGGAATAAATCCATGGTTATATAGTTGGGGTTGTATGGGAAAAAAAACAAAGGTGGTCTCCATTGAATTTGGGGAGAGTTGAGAAAAACGAAAAAATTGGGCAAAATCCCCAAATTTTCGATGAAGTCCAGGGATAATAGGCATGATGGGTTCATGCCCAAATTGAATTTGGCCAAGGAGAATGGGCCTAAGAGCTTCATGATGGCTATATATATATATATATATATATATATTCAAAATTGTTGTATGAATAATGTGTACCATACTACTGGCATGGATCGATAAATTCCATGTTAGTAGAATATAGGGCCATGGTGAGTAAGTGGTGAGGCCCACACATGATGCAAGAAACCAAGCCAGTAAGGAAATTTACAATCTCAAAGTAGATAATTTTTGGAATGGTGTTTGGGTGTCTATAACAATTGAGGGGATGACACATGTTCCCCAACACAATCATCATGGCAAGTGGGTATAGGTCTATTGGGTAAAATTAACTTCCACATGGTGTATTAGCTCATAATTCACCATGATTGTTGATCTTCTATTGATGATCAAGGAGATTCACATCAATCGATGTGTGGTGGATAATGGGACCCCCTATCCAAACAATGGCCCAAATAGCACTAGGTCACAGTAGAGAATGTTTGTTGGGTATGGGTGGGGCCCAACAAAATAAAAAAGTAGTTATAACTAAAAAGAAAATGTAAGGAGGCCACAAACTGTGAAATGGAATCTAGGTGACATGGGGTAACATGGCTATGTTAAATGTTGATAGGTGGACACCGGTTCCATGTCCGCAGACATGTCCCTTGTCACATAAACAATATGATGGTATATTTTGTATTTTTTCTTTAAATACATTTAGGGCCAGTGTTTCGCTTTGGCCATAACAAGAGAAAAAAATCCCATAAGCATGTGAAATATTAGGAGTAGGTCTATACTGAGGAGAATTACAAAAGTGTTGGTATTATTCATTTACTAATTCTTATCCAAATTGGTGATAAATTGCAAATTAATAGTTTTTGAAGAACAATATGGTATTCCTTGGCAAAGGTTTTATCATCCATGAAATTTTGATAATGAGTGAAGGGATAATACACGAAGAAACCTATTGGAGCATTTAACTAAATTCCAAAAGGTTTGGAATGAAGGTGCAAAAACAAGTCAAAATCCAGTAGAATTTTTAGAGATTTTTGGGATTTTCAAAAGAGGAAAAGAGACCCAAATCACGTATTTGGAAAAAAAAAATATACACTAGACTTATTTAGAGATTTTTGGAAACTTCAAAGGAGGAAAAGAGACCCCAATCATGTATTTGAAAAACAAACAAACAAAAACAAAAAAACTCTAACATTTATATCTCCTTAACCATTCATACAACTTTTTCTACCAAAGATGTTCTTCACTTAGTTTGAGCAATCACAATTTTTACTAAAATATTCACCATATTTAACATCTTGAAATAACAACTCTTAAATTCATGATATTTGTATCTTTTAATTTGAAAACAACGTTATAAGTAACCAAAAATATAATAAAATAAAATTGTGATGAGGAGAATTTAAAAAAACACATAATAAAACACATATTTTTACCATTTGAATTTGGATATTTGATATTACACATGATTATTTGTTATCAAATTCAATAAATGTTTAAATTTAGAAATACGCCATTATATATATTTATAAGATTAGATAAATATTAAATATAAAACGTTAAATGGAAAAATCAAAATAATTTAATAATAATAAATTTGTATTTTGCTTTTAATATTAGAAAAAATATATATATATTTAATTATAAATGAATAATGAGTTGGTTAACATGTTTTTTAAAGTGAATTCTTAACCAAACACAAATTATTTTAATTCATATTCCAAAACCAATAATAATGTGTTAACAAAAAGTATTTTAACACATATCCAAAATAAAATAAAAAAATTATTAATAAATATTAAATATTTTATTTTTTAATATATATATATATATATATAATCATAAACTGTTAAAAAATTCTAACAATAATCTATTTCTCTTTCACAAAGATTTTACTTTGCTAAGCCAGGATAGCCTTTGAGACAAAAAAAAAATTGTTCTTAAAAGCCCAAGAAAAGTGACAACTATTGAAATGAATAGTAACACTTGATGTAATTTGATCCTTCATATTTTAATATTGAGATGAATAGTGAAAGTTGTTGTAATTTGATCTTTAATATTTTAATATTGAGATAAATAGTGATAATGGTTGTAATTTGATGTTGTGGTTTCAATGAAAAATCTTTCAAAATTATCAATTCATTACTTACATAATATAAATTATTTAAAAAAATAGAAAACTAAAAAAATAACCAAATAATTTAAAATTATAAAAATCCAAAATTATATATATATATAAAAGAGCAGATTTTCTATACCTACAGTGATTTTAGTATTTTTATATAATTTTAAATGCAAATAAATATTTTCTATATATATATATATATATTTTACTGTAATTTATTTTTTTTACATTTTTTATATCAACAAAATTAATTTAAAAAATATATATACAATTTTATATATAAGAAAATATCATTTCATTTCAATATTTTTTTATAATAAATTTAAATAGTATAGTTTAAATCAGTGTTGAAAATATTGGTATCGGTAAAATATCGACGAGGGTCCAGAAAACATCTTATTAGCAATATCGGTGAAAGTATTGGCAAAATATCGACAAACATAAAAAAATGCATATTATATTCAATTTATTTATTTATTTTTATTTTATTTTATTTTATTTATTATTATTATTATTATTTTTCCAGATTTTTAAACATATAAAGCAATAACATCATGAAATAAACACATTGGCACATAAATACGAAGAAAGCACGGATATATATGATGTAGTGGATGTAAAATAAAAATGATACATCAAAGGTGATACCAAATCCTACGGAACCTGATAATTGTCCAATCAAGGACTCAAATGTGGAGAACCAATACAAAATAACATCACAAATATCAACATTTCTCATCGTCATGAGTTATATGTAGCAAAGCAAATAAAAATAGCAACTATCTATCTAAGATCAGTGCCTTCTCCTTACCAACTATCTTTCTGTATTTTTCATCAATTGCTTCAATATTTTTTGTATAAGCTCCGCACTAGAAACCGTACAAAGCCCAACATCATGTCCAAGGAGTCTAGCCAGATGGTATTTCAATCGTGTAACCCCTCATGCCATCTTGGTCCCACACAATTTACATGATAGATATGTCCAAATTGTCTCACCATCAAGCTCCTCATACTCCCAAAATGGGTCTAAGACTTTTGGAATATTTGTAGTGAACTAATTCAAACCTAGGGCACCAAAAAAAAAAAAAAATGGGATTAAACACTCATATACAAAAAAAATAATAAGTAATAACTACCTCATTTAAAAAAAAAAAAAAATTACTACATTATTCGCAATGTGAATAAAAAATGACAATAAGAGAGTGCATAAGAAAGTTTGCAAAAAAAATGAAGTTAGTTGTCCAAATATGGAGAAAACCCTTGCATTAGCTCATGGGCATGAAAATCATAGCAAATGGAAAAAAAAAGAAACAAAACGCTGGTAGGTAAAGAGGCAAGCAAGCATAACCCTAAATCTATGAAAAAAATCATTAACATAGGGGTTTTTAAAAACATACTTGTTAATGGAAGAAATGAAGTTTGTCTTACTAATCTTCAAACTTTGATCCATAAAAAAAATTTAGTTGGTGGTGATAATGGTTGTTTGATCCTCAATCCCTCCTTCAAAACCACCACAAAGCTCTTTCCCTTCCTTCTCTAAGACTAAGAAACCAAAATAAGCAAATAAAACTACCCAAATCGCTTTTCTAGCCACGGCCAAGCCTGCTCGGCAATATTTGAGGTCATAGCGCGATATTTTGCCAAAATATCGACGATATTTCGGAAATATCGCAATATTTTCAAGCAAGAAAATATCGTGATATTTTCTCAATGATATTTCTGAATATCATTGATATTTCGGCAATATTATTAGCACTAGTTTAAATAGATGATTATTTTGCCAAAAAAAAATGATTTTTTGAACATAAATTTGAGAAAATCTTGTAGAAATGTTTGAAAAAGTTTAATATTAGGTCCACCAAAAATTCTCGTGTTGAACCCATTTCCACTTCTAAAAAAAAGTTCAATATTCCTAATTTTAATTTTTTTTTTGAAAAAAATAATAAAATTCCAATAAAAAAATCACCATCAACATAAAATTATAACTTGATTAAACAAATCCATTATAAATCATATAAACCTATATTTATATCTATCTATTTTAGTAAACGTTATTATTTTCTTTTTAATTCTTTTACTTTTAACCTTTTTTTTATATATTAAACAAATGAAAATTTAGGTATAAATATTTATCCACTGTGAAAAAGTGAAAAAATTAGTTCGTGGTGTTTTCTACATTTATTTATTTCTTACATCAAAGGAGTGTAGAAATCTATATTGAATTAATGGAAACACACTTTTAAAAATACAAATTATTTATCCATTATGTAAAAAGGAAAAAGTTTAGCTTGTGTTTTCTACATTTATTTATTTCATAAATCAAAATAGTGTTGAATTTTATGTTAAATTAATGGAAATATATATAAAAATTAAAAAATTACTTATGCATTTTATTTAATAAGAAGATTTTAGAGATCAAAATATGTGAATTTTAAATTTAATACGGAAATTTCAAAATAGAATTATTATAAAGAGCTTGTGTATTAATAGAGTAATCTCTAATTTCAAATAAAAAGTTATGTTGAATTGTATTAATTATAATTAGGAATATTATTTAATGAAAATAATTTTGGTTAAATAGAAATTTTAATAAAATTGATAAGGAATTAATTGATTTTTTTTAGCATTTTGTGTATGATTGAAAAGGCTAAAAAGAAGTTTCTTTAATTTTATTTTTATGAATTTAGAGGTGACAGGAGAGGGGTTCATTTTTTGGCTTAAGAATCAAGAAGAACATTGTATGCTTGGGGTTTAGGCCACACTCTAACAACGTTATTGAAGTTTATGCATTATATCGGGGTTTGAGGCAAATTGTGAATATAGGAATTTAGGAGGTCACTGTGAATATAGGAATTTAGCTGATCACTTGGCTACTTTGGGTTCAAGTCTAAATCTAGGTGAACTTTGGTGGCAAGGGAAAAAGGGGTATGTCCCCCTTCCTTAATGGTTAATCATGAGACTCAAAAATCAAAGTGGAGGAATAACTCCTTATGTTTTAATGTAATGTGTTGATGATTTGTAAATTTTCATTTTTGTTAGGTCAATATACGTGAATATACAAGTAGAATACAATAGATATTTTAGCATTTTGTCCAAATGCTTCAAGGTCATCATTCTCTAGATGGTCATTGATACATACTCCTGTTGGAAATATTGTCATTGATGGCAATGGAGGCAGCAAAGACAGAGACAAACAAAGAAGGCAGCAGATGCAAATATAGGCAAATAACAGTAGCAGGTAATATGTACAGCGAAGGCAGAGGCAGAGGTCGAGCAGCAGTAGCAGCAGACAAGGAAAAGAGGCAGACTAGGAAGTTGAATAATGATTCACCAGTGATGTTTAAACTCTGGCCAGCAAAAAGTTTGTAAGTTAATTCACTGTATAATGAGGAAGCTGTTTCAGGATTATTGTGCATCTATCGAGTTAAACCCTGTGTGAACATATGAGTTCTAGATGAATGATAGTTGATTTCTTTACAACCAAGTTGATAGTGATTCTGCATGGGATTGGAATAAATTGATGTCAGTGAAATTATTTAGTATGCCTAGCCATACCCGTAGAAGCAATTAGAGGGATTGTTATTTATTGGGATAAGATTGTGAAACTATATTTACCCCGGCGCCACAGTACACGCTTTTGTATATCTAGTGAATATTTAATGGTTGTGCGAGGAAAGACCGACCATATCAGAATTCCGTTCAAATGTTGGTATGAATCCTCGTGAGGGATTATGAAGGTCCGTTGAAAATTGAAGGAGACAATATAGAGGGAGGCGTTTCCATCGAAGATGGAGGTTGTATAACAGAGGCACAGAAGAAATACAAGTGGGCAGAGTTAAGTCGAAATGGTGTATTGAGGAGTAGAACCGGAACCATGAGAGCGGAACCACGAAGGAGGAATAGTGAACGCGGTTTGGAGCAAACCCGGCAGGTTTGATCGCACCGCCCTTGCGGAATAAGCGGTAATTCAAATTTCGGAGCGATTCCACAGGTTAGCCGACACGTGGCTCCAAGGGCTCGGGGAAAACTGCCTCCATTGCGCGCCACCGAGCGATATCCGTTGGATCAACCAAAGTGATGCGCCGTATTGTCAGCCATCGGATTTGGATGGTCGTAGGCACTGGGGCCCAGTTCTAAAATTCTATTGATCGGAACTTTTTAAACTAAGGTTTGCGGGATTATTAAATGATGTTTGAATAAGCGAAGGGGATGAACCATGAAATATATGTAGGATCAACCATATCGTGATGGTTTAATATTTGAACGGAGGTCGTGACCATATAAGAGATATAGCATTATATGTGAGTAGGCTGACATCGTTTAATATATGTACCTGCCGAGGGTTATATGATATGGTTGAGTTATATCAAGAGCATGCTGAGATGAATTAGGGATGCGTCTTATATGAAAAGGCCCAAACTATATATATATTTATACGGTGCGCAATATACATAAAGGCAGGGTGTAATGCATTATGGACGCGATGAGCAATGATTAGTCTTAAACCTTTGGCAAAGTATATATGTGGGTAGCGCAGTTATATTAAAAAGACAGTCATATATATGCAGCGGTTACATTACTGCAATAGAGAGTGCAGAACAGGTACTTACAATCAGCAGAAAATGACAAAACCAGCAGAGCCAAAGACCAGAAAATGGGCTAAGTGAAATTGGTTTTTATGTAACCAAAAAGGTGAAATGTAAATGGTTTTTAATTGATTTATATTGTTGTGATGCAAAGTCAAGTATCCTAAGGAAAGGAAAAATCCCACTGTGGTGGCTAGAAAAATTTGAATACATATTGTTAAGTAAATCTAAACACATATAAAGTGAATGAGACAAGAGTCAAAGAGTTTGAAAGACTAAACTGACACCTGAATTTTATTGAAATACAAACATTCATAGAGAGGAACTCTGAAAGAATATCAACTGATATGCATAGAGATGTTGGAGAGAGAAACAGAGATGCAGAGCAGAAGAGGAGGAAGAGAGACAAGAAAAGAAGAGCAGAAAGAGATGTTGCAACAGAGTCGATATCCTGAGAATTACAAACATTCAGTTTGATAAATTGAGGAAGTTGGAACTTCCCTATCAAGTTGCAGCTTGATAGTCGTCAGTTGTAGCTGACTGAGGTTGGAGCCTCCTGTAGGTTGGTGCCTGCAGAAAACTGAAGAGAGTTGGTGCTTCCTTGCAAGTTGTAGCTTGCAGAATTGAGGTAGGAGCCTCTTGTAGGTTGGTGCCTGCAGAAAACAGTGGTGAGAGGGAGTTGGAGCTTGCCTTTGCATCACAACAATAATAAGATGTGGTTTTCTCCCTTTATGGGTTTCCACTTATATCTTGTGTCTCTGTGCATGATATTTATGTATTGATCTGATATGTATCATTTTCAATACTCGTCATCTTCATTTAAGGCTATTGTTATATTATATATACTTGCCGTCACATTATAAGATTAATGATATTATTACAAGAAATTACAAAAAATAATTGAAAAGTTGCTAAAAGTCCATGAATGTTAAACCGATCACCCTCTCTCGCTTTAACTATATTCAATAATTGTACTTGTTTTGTTCCTTTGTACAAGTCTAACAACTGAAAGGAGATCCTAGGTTCTCAAGATGGCTAGTAAAGAAGGATGCTCAACCAATAAAGCCCCTTTCTTCACTGGTGAAAATTATGCTTTTTGGAAAATCAGAATGAGGACATACATAATGTCTCTAGGAATAGAAGTCTGGGCTACTGTGGAATTAGGATATGCCCCAAAGGCAACTGACACAGAGAAAGAAACAAAACAAGATTTTGTGGCTAATGCAAAAGCCATGAATGCCATCTTAAATGGATTGTGTGAAGCAGATTTTATTAAAGTAATGCACAAAGACACTGCCAAAGAAATGTGGGATACTCTGGAGAACATCCATGAGGGGGACAAGAAAGTAAAGACTACCAAACTTCAAGTTTATAGAGCCCAATTTGAGAACTTAAAAATGAATGATGATGAAGACATTGCCAGTTTCTTCCTAAAAGTTGCAGAAATTGTTAACAATATGAAAGCTCTTGGAGAAACCATGCCAGAAAGTATAATTGTGCAAAAGATTCTAAGATCTCTTCCATCCAAGTTTAATCCCAAGGTGTCTGCAATAGAAGAAACAGCTGATTGGGAGACCTTGACCATGAACCAGCTACTTGGAAATCTAACAGCATATGAGATGAGGCTCCCACAGAAGAAGCCAAGTACGAGGGAGGTAGCCTTTAAAACATAAAAGAAGAAAGAAGAAGAGGAAGACATATGCTCTTGCTCGGATGAAGAAGAGGCAAAATTTGTCAAGAAATTGGATAGAGGCTCAGGTAAATACAAAGGTAAAATTCCTTTCAAATGCTTTAACTGTGGAAGAGTTGGACACTATGCTGCTAAGTGTCCTCATAAGAAAGTAAGAACTGTGCCTTCAAGAGCCGTGAAAACAAATCAAAGAACTCAAGGTAAAGAAAGAAGTTCAAGAGAAAAATCTTTCATGTTCAACAAGGAGAAGAGACATTTGAAGATCCTGTTAACTCATGAAGAAGTCAAACTTGAATTCTTATTGATGGCCATAGAAGAACTTGAAGGACTTCAAGAAGATGAAGAAGAAGAAGGGGACAAGACTTGCCTGATATTGACAGATCAGAAATGAAGTGCAAGAACAAAAGATATTTTCAAGTATGTATGAGAAGAACAGAATTCATAAGTACTTATGCAGCTAAAGATAGAGCTTGAAGAAGCCAAGAATATAGAGGAAATGTTACTTAAGCAAATCAAGGAGAAAACTCAAGAACAAGAGAAGTTGGAAGAAGAAGTAGTATGTCTCAGGAAGAAATTAGAAAATGCTCAAAGGAAAGTGGTTATAAATTCTTCTCAAACAACAAGCTCTAGTAAGTTGAATGAAATTTTGGTAGCTCAATGATCTCCCATGATAAAAACTGGAATAGGCTATGAAGGAGAATCAAGTAAAGGCAAAGAAAAGGTTGACAGAGAGATTATTTTTGTAAAAGAAAAGAAGAATGATGAAGCAGCTCAAACAATTCCTACAAAAGAAGAAACCTGTAATAAGGAAGACAGAGATCAGAAGAAACCACTAGTAGGAAAGAATGTAATAAATACTAAGACCCCTGAGTATGTAAATTTTGGAAACCATCAAAGGAGATTCTTCCCTCCTATGAGGAATTCCACCTGCTATGCTTGCCACAAGCTGGGACACATTGCTGCATATTGTCATGCAAGGAGGAGTAATTCAAACCAGCAAAAGATGCAAACATCAAGAGTCCCGCCTAAGCAAACAAAATAGAAGAGAACTTTAGACATCATACCATCAAGTATGTCAGTTTCTTTGGTTACTGCTTTTATTGTAAGGAATTTGGTTCACTGCAAAATCACGAGTGTAGAAAGTATGGACAAAGATTGATGTTTAATTTTTTATGCTGGAAGTTTATGAATCAGCAATTGTTTCATACTGCAATTCTACAAAAATATGGGATCAAACAACAAGCGCATAACTATGCTGACATACTTCCAAATGTCCTCTAAGAAGATGTAATTTATCACCTCACAAAAGATACCAAACAAAAGGGTGCCTCCAGTGGATAAAGAAGGTGAATAAATGTGACTTGGCTCTAACTGCTCAAGACCTGAAAATCCAGTGGTATTTGGATAGTGGCTGCTCAAAACACATGACTGGAGACAAAAGCAAGTTCATAACTCTTGATGAAAAGAAATCTAGCAATGTTACTTTTGGCAATGATAAATCAGGTAAGATCAAGGGAAAAGGCTCAGTTAGCATAGACAATGGCAGAGGAAAGGCCCAAGATGTACTATTTGGTGATAATAAAGAAGAAATTTCATTATGTTAGTCATGTGTATAAAGGTTTGAAGAGCTTTGGAGTACAGATTTAAGTCGATTTGAGCACTGACAGGTAAGACTCTGCTCAAAGGAGTTCGAATAGAGAGTAATGTTTACATTGTGAAAGAGGAAGATGAAGCCTGTCATCTTAGCAAACTTGAGGAGTCATGTTATGGAATAAAGGTTGGGAAGATCTTATTGATCACATTATCGACTAAGTAAGAAAAGTCATTAGATGCTAGCAAAACAGAGGTCTTCTAATACCATATAAATCCGTGTCAATTAGGCAAATGAAGACTTGCAACATCCTCTTCAGCCAAAGATGAGTTATCAATTAATCAGACCCTTCATATAAATTGCACATGGATCTGGACCTGGCAAGAACTAAAACTTCATGGAGAACTTACTCTATGCTAATAAATAATATGATTTCTCCATAATCATGGTATGGGTTGCATTCTCGGGTTGTAACTAAGAAACAGAAAAATTTAAGATCTTCAAAGTAATAAAGTAAAAATCAAACAGATGCAAGCTAAAATGCATCAGATCGGACAGAGGAGGTGAATTCACATATTATGACTTTGCAGATCTATGCAATGAATATGGCATAAAACAACAATTTAATATTGCAGGGACACCTCAACAAAATGGAGTAGCAGAGAGACAAAACAGATGTGTTCAATAAATTGCTAGAGCCATGATGCAAGAGAGTAATATTCCTCAAACCTTCTAAGCAGAAGTAGTACACACAGTGGTGCATATCCTCAATAAAGCTCACTTAAGGCCAAGCAGTGACAAGACTCCCTATGAATTATGGCATGGAAAGCCAGCTTCAATCAAACATTTTAGAATTTTTGGAAGCAAGTGTTATATAAAGAATAATGATGAAAATCTTGGGAAATTTGATGCAAGAGCAGATGAAGGGATTTTTCTAGGATATGCTTCCAAAAGTAAAGGGTACAAAAAGCAATGATGATCTTTAAAAATAGTAGAAAGCATTGATGTGAGATTTGATGAAGAACTTCAAACAATACAAGATACAGATCTACTATATTCATCGTATAATCATGAAGAAGAATCGTGATGAGGAACAAGCAAGACACCTAAGACAAGGAGCTTGGCTCTCAAAGCTCCCCAAGATATACTCTAAACCATCCTCGCTCAAGACTGATCATTACAAGAGAGAAATCAAACAAGAAGGCAGCTAACAAAACAAACTGAAGAGGTATACATAGCCATGTTGTCACAAATAGATCCAAAGAAATTTGAAGAAGCCAGCAAGGACAAGTCTTGGGTAAATGCTATGAATGAAGAATTGGACCAAATTGAGAAAAACAATACATGGGAATTAGTTCCTAGACCCACTGAGAAAAATGTCATAGGCTCAAAATGGGTATTCAAAAATAAAATGAATGATCAAGGACAAGTAATCAGGAATAAAGCCAAACTGGTCTGCAAATGATACTCACAAATCGAAGGACTTGATTGCGATGAAACATTTGCTCCTGTAGCCAGAATGGAAGCTATCAGAGTGTTCCTGGAATTTTCATGCTACCAAAACTTCAAGGTATATCAAATGGATGTAAAATCTGCATTTCTGAATGGAAACTTAGAAGAAGAAGTCTACATGGAACAACCAGAAGGCTTCTCATTAACAGACAAAGAAGACTATGTATGCAAACTGAAAAAGGCTCTTTATGGACTGAAACAGGCTCCTCGTGCTTGGTACTCAAGACTAGATAAATATTTGCAAAAAAAAGGCTTCAAGAGAGGTGGAGTAGACAACAATCTATACATAAAAGCCCATGAAAATGAACTCCTGATTGTTGTAGTATATGTTGATGACATTATGTTTGGAGGCAACATAGATGAACTTGCAAAAGGCTTTGCTGAGGAGATGAAGTCAGAGTTTGAGACGTCCATGATTGGAGAACTCAGTTTCTACTTAGGACTTCAAATTCAGCAAAAGAACACAGGCACATTCATCTCACAAGAAAAATACTTAAAAGAAGTGTTGAAAAAGTTCAAAATGGAGGACTGCAAACCTGTGTCAACTCCCATGATCACGGGATGTAAGTTGTGTGCTGATGATGGGTCTACTGATATAGATCAAAAACTCTACAGATCCATGATAGGAAGTCTGTTGTATTTGATTGCATCAAGACCAGACATCATGCTAGCAGTAGGACTAGTGGCTACAT